>WSZQ02073445.1:32160-57104 GCA_019419845.2 Weissflogia rhopalogaster
TTTTTTTCAGTATAATATAGGTTAAGGTTAAGTTCCTTCATTTAAGGATATTTCTAACAAGTCTACATGAAGATGTTATTTTATGTTTTCTTTTCAATGAATTTTTACAGAAACACCAGTTTGTAATTCCCGCTATGGTGCGATGACGAAAGACGAAAGCACCGCGCATATTCTGCGCGACCTCCAACGCTACGTCAACACGCACATTACGCGCTCCTACGAGTATCTCATGCTCGCCACCCACTACGCCAACTTCGAGATGAACCGCCCCGGCTTCGAAAAGCTGTTCCGCGGCCTCTCCGACGAGAAGTGGCAGGCTGCCCAAGATCTTATCGCCTACATCACCAAGCGAGGTGGTGAGATGGACTTTGAGCAGATCGGCGACGTTGGCGTTGAGCCGGTCTCCGTTGGTGCGTACGAAGTGTACGAGCTGCAGAGCATCGCCAAGGCGTTGGACATCGAGAAGAAGCTGACGAGGGAGGCAAACACCATCCACCATGAGGTGCTCAGCAAGAACAAGTCCGTGCACGACTCGGAGATGTCGCACCACATTGAGGAGGCCTTTACCGAGAAGCAGGCGGATACCATTCGCAAACTGTCTGGTTATGCTACAGATCTCACCGGTCTGCTCAGCTCCACACATGATGCTTCCCTTGCGCTGTACATGTTTGATGAGTACTTGCAGAAGCAGTAATATTTTGAGGTCCTTTACGCATTACATCTCCGTTTTTTTTCTAACAATTTAATTTTTTCCATGTGTTGATTACGTTATACATTGAATGAAAGTTGAGTACTTTGTGATACAAATAAATTTATCAGTCACTGTGTTAGATATGGCTGTACATAACAATATGGAACACTTGATATAATCTATTATAAAATAAAAAAAAATTATTGAACGGATGCCGAGACTCTTTATTGAGTGGTTTTATATTTTATTTAGATCAGTGGCCCTGGAACACTGGAACACCCAAGAGGTAAATAAAATCTGAGGATTATACAGTGATACGATTTGAAGTAAGTTTTTATACGCTTCGAGCTTCTATTTCTAGCTTTGCCTGGCGAATGCATTAAAAGGAGATAGGTTGTTTCTTCGAGTCGCTTCATCTCCTTTATATTCATTTATCTATGACCCAACCGAAAACAAACAATAACGCAGATCTCTTCACGCCATGCGTTTTTGCCCCTATATACTCTGCACCGTGCGTTTTAGCCTTTTCACTCAATTTCAAGAACGCCCAGCGCCTGTTAAATCGATATTTTTACGAAATTGTATACGGAAGAATCGTATAGCCAGGATATCTCGAATTTTAATGTTGGCCTTGACGCCTAAACGAAAGTGTGCAAAAAGCATATTACGCACTCAGAGTGCGCGGCTCGTGCGTAATGTGCAGTTTGTGACGTAATATACTATTGCCACGTTATTAGCCTAAATGTTGCCTTAGATGTGACAGTTGGTGACGATGACGCTCTTTGTCTATCCCTTAACTCAAGAGAACCAAATACAAAGCCTACTTAAAGATCCTTATACCTAAAAGATACATTAAGAATTCATTTTCTAGATGTCTCTGTCATCCATCTAACACAATATATGATATTACACTATATATAAATCAAGAAAATATCGATCAATGGCAAGATCATACTTCACAGGATCATTTCTGTAGTATATCTTCACATACTCTTCACAAACGTGATGAGTTATTGTAGCCATGATGACGATGTACAGTCCTTTATCCTGAGCGTGAGGCTTCAGTATGATGAATCTTTTCAGATTTGTATACTGGTACGATGATCGTTCAGCCATTCTTTGATGGTCAAGGATGCGGGTCATTCTGAGTGGTTCTCTTTAATCATATCAAATGAAAGTTCGCACTTGATTACAGTTTTTCCTTCCTCGAGCAAAAATGATAATTAATATCCAAGGGAAGTCGACAAAAAGCAATATATAAATATTTAAACAAGTTTCTTATTTCTCTGTTGCATAAGACATGTGATATAATAAACACTAAATTGTTGCAATTCTTCATTATCTGCCAATAGCTGTTTTTCCAAAATAACCTGAGCTTTATCAAGGGCGTCCTTAATAGACTTCCTAGTTGTGATCAACGTCTGTTTAAGTCCGTCAAGTTTAGAATCATCAACTTTACAGGGAATTCCACATTGTCCAATCACATCAGTTATAGCCTTTTCGTTATCTTTAATTTTCATCAAAACTTGAGCCAATCCCGAATCAGTCTTCAACTCACCGACGATATCACGATTCATCAGTTCAACATAATAGTCCATCCGACCATCAGTATATTCCTGAATATCTTTAGCTTTGTTACAAGCGGGAGGTCCACTATTCATGGTTTCAATCACGGATTTGATATCTTCCATTTCACCTACTAAAAAACGATAGGTTGTTTGGATTTGTAGGAGTTCAGAATCAACAGTTGCGTTTTCTTTGAGGGAGACCTGGTAAAGTTCTTCATATGTGGAAGTACTCGTTATATCTTTAAAGCCGTTTAACCACATACTATTGGCAATTGCAAAATTTGCAATTATTACGACTAGATATAATTCATAGTGTTTCATTTTGTAAGAGGTTATTTTTACAACTTGATTCTATTAGATGATTTGAACTTATATACTCTATACCCTTTGAAATAATCAGTTTGTCCTTAATTATTAAGGTTTTGTTATGCCTAGAAAGGAATTGCTAATAAGAAATTATAATATATACATATTTATAATTTTAAGTCAAACATGTGACAAATTTGATAAATATGTTGGCATAATGTAGAAAAATTAGGTCAGCAAATATAATTCTAGTTTTATGTTTTCCTATCTTGGTTTCATGTTTCGGGTTTCGAATTTCAAATTTGGTGTTTAAAATACGAATTACGAGTTTTGAATTTTATGTATCGAGTTCGAGTTTCATTTTCTGTGTTTCGAGTTTTAAATTTTTGAGTTTCTAGTTTCGTTTTATGGGCTTAAGATTTCGGATTTCCTGTTGTAGGTTTTGAGTTTTAAGGTTTCATGTTTCGGGTATTAAAGACACTTTTCGAGTTTTGCGTATTACGTATCGGACTACGAGTTTCATTTTCTGTGTATCGAGTTTCAAATATCCAATTCCTATTTTCGAATTTAGAGATTTACGTATTACCTTTCTGGCCCCTAAAGTTCCATATTAGTTAGGGGAACAAAACCAAAGACATGTTTTGAGTTAAGAGTTTATGTTTCTGGTTTCGCTAATTGCTAATTTTCAGTTTTGTGTACCACATGGCGAGTTTCAAGTTGAAGTGTCGAGTCTCGTGTTTCAATTTTCGAATTCCGAGTGTTTGGTATATTTAATTATCTAGTTTAAAATTACGGGTTTCTAGTTTTAATTTTGAGTTTCCTTCCAGATTTTGGGATTTAGGTTTCATGTTTCGGGTTTCAAATTTCAGGTTTCAGATTTAGAGTTCTGGATATGAAGTTTCGAATAAATTTTCCTCAGGATATTATTTTAAATAAATATTAGAAACTCCATCAATCATATTAGTATACATCATAAATATATCCTTTAATATATAAATAAATATCTACTGGCTATCACCAATCAAAAAGTTATCAAAGTCATACATAACCAACTTTTGATTCTTGCTAGTCAGCATTTTCTCCAGCTTAACGTAGAAGCTGGCAAAATCTCTAACATTTTTACGATGTCGCCTTGCGAACTTGGTTTGCAACCGGTAGGAAGCATCAGCATCATGATAACGAGGATCAGTACCTCCTACTACTGCATCAAGATCGAGGGCATCTTGAGCGAGTTTCTTCTCTACATCGGTAAGCCAACTCAGAGATTCCAATTCGTACAACTCGAAGTTGCCTTGTGTTTCGTCGTGGACGATCTGTTTGCTGAAGTCATGGGTGCTGCCACGATCATTGATATACCTCATTTGTGCGACGAATTGATCGAAGAGCGAGTCGGAGAATCTGGTGAAGAGGTCGTGGAAACCTGGACGCATCATTTGATAGTTGGAGAAGTGCTTGCCGACGAGGAGGGATTGCCATGATCGTGCCAGATGGGTGTTGGCGTACTGTTGGAATTTGTTGACGACATTATGGAAGTTGCCGAATGATGTTGAACATACTGGAGTGTCTATAAAATTGAATAGTTTTGTATAATTGAAGATTTATTAGGCCTAGAATTGTGAATAAGATTAGAATTAGGTAGCTATTTTTGATTTGATTAAAAATCTGGGATTTAAACTCTTCAATGTCTTATTATCGTTCAGTTCAGTTCAGTTTCATGTTCTGGGTTTCGAGTATCAGGTTCGAGTTTCGAGTTTCATAATTTGTGTATTGAATATTAAATATCAAATTTCTGTTTTCTGTTCCGATGTTTCAAGTTTTTGATTACGAGTTTCATAATTTTTGTACCGAGTTGTAAATACTGAACTTTTGGATTCGAATTTCAGTTTCAGCTTTCGGGTTTCGAGTTTTGAGTTTCGCATGCAATTTTCACGTTTCAAGTTTCATATATTGTGTGTCGAATTTCAAATATAGACTTCCTAGTTGCGTGTATTAATTTTTCGGGTTTCGAGTTCCGGTTCCGAGTTTCATGTTTTGTGTATCAAGTTTCAAATATCTTCCATCGAAATATGGTTGAAAAAAGACGTGATGGATGGACCTACTGTTATCACTAATTGATTGTCGAAAATTAAAAGGGAATCCAAGTTCTAATTGTAAGCAATTTATGGGACAAAATAACAATCAATCCTTTACAATGATCTATTTATCCCTCATTATTTGGAAGGCCTTGTTAATTAAGGTATGAAATTTGTCTAACATGAAAAAATGAAAAACAAAACCAAAAAATACTTACATGTTTTCGAAGCACATTCAGCCTTCACATCATCGTAACAAAACAGATTACCATTTGCTCCAATAACCCCAATAACCAAAATTCCCATTAAATAGCGAAACATTTCAATTTGTACCTAAACCACACAAAAATAATGAAGACATTTTACTTCTCCAACCCTTTTATACAAAGCAATCTTGTTTTCTTTTGTACTAATGAGCTAATTAATTTTTATCACATCAAAAATCTTTGTTTTTCTTTAATATTTGCTTGTAACTGTTTACGAAAAACAAGTTTTTCCTGATCATATAAAAACTGAATGAATTCGTTTATATCATATTATACCCGTAGATTATTTTTATATATAAAAAAACTATCGAGAGATCTTTTATAAAATGAACAAATTCAAGTTGTTGTTCTTTATTGCATTGCCCATTGCAGTTTTCGGACAAACTGATTTGATTTGTAAGTATTTCAAATACAAGTTATTAACAATTTTAAAGGAATACATGTAAATGTTCCAAAATATATTCATCAATTCTTATCAATTTTTTAGGTGATTATGATTTACCGATAATCCCAAATAATTGGATACAAATGGACAACGTATGCATAAGTAAATTACGTATTTTACTTAACGAAGAAATGTCTGCTGCTGTACAATATTTAGCTCTAGGAGCTCATCATTTCCGAACGAATGTCAGTCGTCCAGGTTTTGCAAACCTTTTTCTAGCTTCCGCTGACCAACATCGATCAAATTGTAAGAAATTGATCGACTATCTTACAATGAGAGGACACAATGTTCATCAAATCAACACACTGATTCAATTAAGCGTAAATATCCCTATTTCTAGTTGCTAGTAATAATTTCAAAATATTTAATTCTTAAATCTTGTTTTCAGTATACACCAGTTCAAACAAAATGGGACAACGCAGCAGAAGCTCTGAAATTTGCTCTACTTCTTGAAGGAACCCTTACAGATCATTACAGGAATGTTATTGGTGTTTGTCAGAATCAGACATTTAGCGATTATAATGTATGTTTCATTGGTGTCTTTTGAGGAGGTTTTTTTAAGTAATTGTGTTTTAGTTGAACGTCTGGTTGACTGAAGAATTCCTGTATACTTTATATGATGATATGAAGAAATATGCAGATACAACATCTTCTCTCTTGAAAGTATATGCTACGAATGGTTATTATGGCGAGTTCCAACTAGATGCTGGGTTTGAGAAGCAATATAGTGATGAGTGGAGTAATTATTCAGTATAATTAGGATTAGTGATTTAGAAAGTAATTTATTTTTTCTTGACAAGATTGGAAAAAAAATGAATAAAGATAATTCAAGATTAATTTTGAAGAAATAATTTATTGTTTATGGAATTTGGGTTATGAAAGGCTGGTGTATGTGCTTTTCAGATTATTTTAAGTCAATTCTTCTATGTTAATTAGGAAGGTCATGTTTAGGAGTTGGTTTGTCTTCTAATTTTAAACGTTATTTCTAGTGAAATACACATATTGCACTATGGGTCTAATTGAACAGTATTTGAAGACCCGCACCCACACGTATTTGTTGTAAACGTAAAGTGAAAATTTAGTATATGCCTGAAGATGGATGTCTTGCACCCGAGATGCGCATCGCAATGAACAACAAATACGTGTGGGTGCGGGTCTTCAAATTCTGTTTATAACTAGCATTTTAAAAATCCCAAGATAATATGACCTTTAAGTCAAATCTTTTGGGTTATGATAGAGTACCTCATTCTATTTAATTAGAAACTAGAGTGACAATTTAATGATAGTAGACTAGAAACTTTCCGACATCCTGACTTCTGTACCTATCTGACTTGAATATCTTCTGATCTTCTTTCTACCATGATTTCATGTATCTTTGATTTCTTATGTTTCCTTGATCTATCTGGATCTAACTGCTTTAGCAGTTTTATTGTTCCCCCACTGCACTCAACCTCAGGTTAGCTTAGCCTCTTCAACAGGTCTACAGTCCCTGAGGTTAGCTCCGAGTTCACTGTAACTGCAGGTCGTTTGATATTTAGATAATCACAGTTTGTGTGTCATGACTGTCATGAACCAATCGACGGCCGAGGCCAAGGAGTGGACGCGCCTGGTCTGAACAAGGCACTTAAATGCCGCCGACGTCAGATAAATCTTGTTCACCACCTGTCCTTTAATCAATTTAAAATTATCTATTTGAACATTTAAGAACCTCTTTCTGATTCTTAAATTTGATCAAAGTATTATTGCATCCGTTATTTAGGAACGCTGAGATTTGTGGGCGCAGAAAGAAAACAAGATTACTATTAATAAAAGTTATTGAGTGACGATTGATGGTACAAATCTAGCAAGAAAAATCTTACTTAAATATTTTTAAAATCGTGTTGCAACATCAATTTCTCAATGAATATAAATATTTATATAGTGTAGAATAAATATACTTAACGAGGTTGGTAAATTAAATATGTATAATTTTATTTTATTATTCAAATAAATACAAGAAAAATAATATTTAAAGTTTAAAGTTGCAAATCTGAGAAAAATTCTCCCAAATTCTGATGAAGTTTCCTCATTTTCTGCAACGATGATATCAAATCAGCGAAATATTTCTCCTCGTTGTACTGAGTATCCAAGAAGTAATTACTTAACCAATTGGCAATCTAGAACATGTTATATTTCATTAATATTTTGCCTCAACAGTCTATATTGAAAATACTTACATTATAATCTATTATATTGCCCTTCTCACAAATAGTAACAGTATTATGGAACTGATTCGTGATATTTGCCTCAAAATTTAGCACTGATGTTACAGCATCTTCTGCTGATGTCCATTCGGTTTTAGATGGTACATACTAAAAATGGCAATATATAATTAACATCTGTCTAATAGTCTATAACGTCAGGAAAAGATTACTTACAAAAATTTTAACAATATTATTGGGATTAGTAAACTCTCCTCTGAGTACAATGTAGTCGATTAATTCAATAGCCTGATCCCTATTAGTATCAGCATACGAGTAAAACATTTTGGCGAATCCGAGACGATTTACAGAATCTCTTGAGAAATATGATCCTAATGCCAGATATTGTGCAGACATTAAAAGTTTGGTGCTGATTAAGGATGTCATGGCGGCTTCACATTCTGGTGCCATTACTATCCAACTTTTTGGGACATTTGGCATGTTATAGTTACCTTTTTAAAAGTTAGTAGAAATTAATATTTGAATTAATAAGTTATATTAATTGGTACTTACATTGTAAATCACAGAGTGCTTTTGACACGATTGTCAAATACAAGAAGAGGATAAGATTTTTTCGTGCAGACATTTTGAAAAGTATCTGTTATCTGCTACACCTGCTTTTATACCATATTATAGTCAGTATAATATCTAGAGTAAATAATCTAGAACAAACTAATTAAAACTTCTCAAAGTAGTTAATTATTATGTTTATGTGCTTTTTAGGTAAATATGTAGGGGACTATAAAAAGACGGTAATATTTTAAAGAAAATATCGGGTTACCACCGACAAATGTTGATGATAGAGATATTCTGAGTGGATCGTGTAAGATTCAGTGTAGTTTTCGTTTATATTTAAAAGTTTTTAGAAATATGAGGCTTCTTTCGGTGTTTGTATGTGCCATTGCGGTAACGTATGTCATGGCAGGATCGGCTTTAGTTCAGGTGAATATTGGGACGGATGCAGTGGCGGCTGGGTTATGTGATGATGGTGACAATGGATGTCAAGGAAATGGTAACAATCAATGTAGTTGTGGAAGCAATGGTGGAACTTGTACTTGTGGCAGCAATGTTAATAATGGTAAAACTGGAAATGGCAATATTGGTACCAATAATAATGGTAACAATGGAAATGTTAACAATGGAAATACCGGAAATGGGGGAACCGATGGTAATGGGAACAATAATGGTAATACTGAAAACGGTAACACAGGAAATACTGGTAATAGTGGGACAATTGGTAATGGAAATAATGATAACAATGGAAATGGTAACACTGGCAGTAATAGTGGACCTGAAAACAATAATGATAAAAACGGAAATGGTAACCCTGCTCCATATGTTAGTGCCGGCAATAATGAAATTAGTAGTGATAATGCTAGAATTGGGGATATTGGTACCACTAACAATAATGGTAATGGAAATGGCAATACTGATATTAATAATGGTAATACTGGAAATGGTAATACAAATAATGGTAATACCAATAATAATGACAACAATAATAGTAACACTGGAAATGGCAATTCCAATAACAATGATAACAATGTGCCAAGTAATGGAACCCCGACTACCCCCAGCGATACATCTATTCCACCAACGGGTCACCATTCCGGGAATAGCAATGATTATTGCTATGTTCAGGTCGAGGGAACATGTGCAGCCAAACAAAGTAAGTCTCATTTAAATTTAAACTAAGGTAACCCGGTACATAGTTTAGGTGAGGGCGTTCCTCTTGCAAGTCTATCCTTTTACACAGCACCCGAAGTGACTCCTCAAATCTGGGTGAAAGCGTCCATTCTGAAAAATTAGGAAATATTGAAATATATTAATGGGCCTCAACTTTGCCACGATTAATTATACACGACTATGAGTTCTACGCTATATAATTTCTATTTTATTGCTCTCAAGACTATACCTTTCCAGTCAAACTCTCTGAGGTCAATCCCCTTGCAAATCTGTCTTGTCAACTTCAAATCATACGTCGACTAATGTAATTCCTCATATCTGGGTGGCGGCATCCCTATTGAAAATTTAGGAAACATTGGACTATAATAATGGGTCTCAACTTTGCCACGACTTATAAGTACTACCGACAGTTCCTGGTTTAATACTTTCAAGTTTATTGATAGACCATTTCTTCCCCCTCGTAGACTGAAGACCAAGATCAATATTAATTGAACCACTAATGATCTTTATTCCAGATAAAATCTTCTGTAAATCATCCTATGGTGACTTCAAACCAATGGAAGGTGAATTCTCCCAGATGGTTCGTAACATAATGCGTCATAGCTACGAATACCTCTCCCTCTACATCCAGCATTCCAACTATTTGGTAAATCGCAAGGGCTTCTCAAAAATGTACCGGGAACTCTCCGACTACAAATGGAACCTGGCCAAGTACGTCATAACTTACATCACAGAACGTGGTGGTGTTATGCAATTCTCCACGCCCCCACCACCACCGCCATGTGGGTGTTCCGATGAGCATGATCCTTCAGATCACGATGACTCTTCAACCCACAGCATGTATTGGGACTTGATTGATGGACCGATTGCAAATGCACCCAGTTCCAATGGTAGCACTTCAGAAGGTTCTACAAATTCAGACGGAGAATATAATGGCAATCCAGATGGTTATGAACTGCAGGAAGTTGTAGCCTTGGCTTTCAGCTCAGATATTGAGAAGGAGATAGCAATTACTGCTGATGCCTTACATATGGTTGCAATTGGACCAAATGGTCACGATGTTCAGAGTGCTATGTATTTGCAGGAGACTATCATTACTCCACATAGGAAAATTATTGGTAATCTAGTGCGGTATGTAAATATGTTGTCGCAAATGTTGACGGGGATGGATCAAATGGAGTCATTGTATCATTTTGATGACTTACTTTGGAGTTTCAGTGTGTTTAACTAAGCTTATATTTGTACTAAAGGTGAATAATGTTCACTTAGTTTATTTATTAATTAAATAAAGGAGACATAGTCAATATTATTATTTTTATTATCTTAAGTTTATTGGTATTGTTTGCTAATTCTAAGATGTTTCAAGGGAAGTTGGTAGGAAAAAGCGAAGAGCTTAAAATAGACATGGTTCTTTTTGAAAGACCCTTCTAAATATTTGTTTGTATTCAAATATTTTGGTCTGAAATATTTGATATAAAAATGGTTGTGCAATAAGTTGCTATTCTTACTCAAAATATTTACAATAGTGTTTCATCATGTTTGAACGGTTTATGTCATTTCAAATATACTAAATAATGTAGCTGTCATGAAGCAGGTCGGCGGTCGATGTAGACGACGCGAGCACTCGGTCCGAACAAAGTTGTACCTCTTCTTCTTCTGCTTATTTTGTAGGCATTTTGAATGTACCCACTTCAGACAAGGCCCATTCGCACTTCTTGCCCCATTGCTTAATCTGTAAAACTTATGGGTGGCTAGTAATTAGCACGAATTTTCAGTATTATATCCAATATTACCAGTCAGTTTATTTATGAATAAAAATATATTTGAGATATCTGGGCGCACGAGTTCGAAAGTAGTAAGAGCATGAAGAAGTTCGTTCAGAGAAAAAGAGACTGAAGAAGCGTTTTCTCTCGGATCAAGATTGATTGATCTCTTCGTAAACCTATCAATAAGACCTTTCCCACCTCGTCAAATTCTAGTTGTATTTCGTCAGTGAAACATTATCGTTCCTCGAGTGTATCTTATTCGTAATTTTCTGTGACGACCTACATCAACCTACTTCATTTTGAAATATCTATTGCAACTTCTTTTTTGATGGGGGTGGGGGATGGTTCCACTTCGGCGTTACCTATTGTACCCTACCTACTTACGGACTTCTTTCTGCTTTTTAAACTTGCAGAGATTGATCATGCCTCCTATTACCTCCTGCTTAGGCATATTACCCTGCTTAGGTCCCGTCCAGGAAACATCCCTGGGGTACTCTCAGCAAGGAACGATTTGGTGTATGCTATTCCCTCGATTCTGACTCAATTCTCCTGCCATTCTGCTACCGTTTTCAACTTACAATTTACAATTAGTGGCAGTTATTGTTAATAATTTGCCTGAAGATATAACTTAAATTGCTGTTTTAATTTAATAATCGAAGTCCAGTAAGTCTGTGGCCTATAACCATGAGTCCCAGTGTCAAAGAAAATTTAACTAGTTGTAATCCAAGAGCATATGTGTTAATTAATATAATTTATTCTTATCTAAACATTATTAATTAAAATTTCATAAGAATGCACTTAAACAGATTGTTTGCGTAAGAAATCATCAAAAGTGCTCAGAGCCACTGCGAAATTAATCGAATCCATCATTTTCGTAAGCTCAGTAACATATCCGACCAATTGTCTCAACAAACCAGACTGTTGAAAAGCATATTTTGATTGAATAATATAAGCAACTTCCATGTCATGCTTAATAGGAACCCCAGTAACAATTTCATGGATCTCATTCGTATCAATCGCAAATTGTTTTTCGATGTCAGTCGACATGGACAAAGCCTCCAACTCATGGATATCATATTTCCCAGTGGTATAGGCATTACCTAGTCCGAACTTTACAGTTCCATCACGGGCATTTATATATTTAAGTATTCGGATTGCGGTTTCCCATTTTCGGTCAGACAGTTGATCGAAAAATTCAGTAAAACCAGGCCGGGCGTATTTATAATTGGCGAAGTTTGTTTTCAGTAGAAGGTATTCATTGCTCCGCATGAGGTAGTTTTTGAAGAGGTCGTTCCAAAGTGATTCCACACAAGGGAAGTTTCCGTAGTTGGCATTACAGGATATTTGTTCTTGAATAATAGAAGTTAGATAATAAGTACATCGGGACCTACGGATACCGCAAGGCAAAATGTTCATTGTGTTTAAAAGTAGGTAAAGTAAAATAAACAACTACATGTGTTTGCCTTATGATGACGCAAAGGCGAAATAATCATAGTACGTAATTTAAAGTGAAAATATACGAAATTAAGTTGATAAAACATGGCAAAGACTCCATGAATTCATTTGAAATTAAGTTAATTGTAAGATAAAGTAAATCAGATTATATAATTCATCACTTGAATGCCACAGCCATGGAACACAGTTGTATATAATGTTTTATAGGACCTAATTACATGTAATGAACATATCACCTTGATGATATTTCAAGGCGAAATAAATGTGCAAAATGTTTTATGTAATGTAAATCATAAATAGAAGAATTGCGCCATGCGTCATCATGATTCCCGACATCAAACACATCAGTAGGTGAATGATGTCGATAGGCGAAAGTAGTCGAAGTTTGCCTTGTAGCATCTTAATAATTAATTCATCTGGACCTGATGATGCCGCAAAGCAAAATTAATAAAATATATCATTAAATACTTACGAACTCCATTAGCACAATTTTGAACAACTTTATTATAACAAAATTTTTCAGCCAAAGCACCAACCATCAAACAACTGAACGCAATAAAAAAGTTCATCTTTAAATTTTTTAAGAATATAAATAAAAAGATATAAAACCAAAACAAAAGCTACCTAGCTGAATATAAACTAATTGTAAAAATTAACACCGTTTTATATGAATAAAGTTCCAAAACAACAAACTAATTAAACCATTATTAAACATACAAATAAGTAATTAACCAGTTCATAAATATTTGACTATATCAATATTATTCTGCTGGCACATAATATATATTATTCTGTTATCACTATAAAAGCTCGCTAAATCTCTTCTCACGATCAGAATTCATTCAAATTCACGAAAATCCGAGTTTAATAATGCAAATTATTAAAAATACATTAGTATTAATTAGTTTGGTAGTATTTGCTCAAGCAGATACTATTCCAAGTAATAACGATCTAAAATGTGAGTACATATCGTCACAAAATTTGTAATGTTAAAGAATAGTTGAAGATATGTTTTTTTATTAATTAAAAATTTTAGGTGATTACACTTTGCCAGCAATCACAACAACATGGATAGAAATGGCGAATCCGTGTATAACTGCAATGCAAAAATTGATTGTCAATAAAATTACGAACGTCCTGAACTATCTGGCTTTGGGTAATTATTATTTGAGGGATGACGTGAATCGGCCAGGTTTTGCCAATCAGTTTATATTGGATGCGTATGAAGATCGACAGATTGCGATCGATTTTATTGATTATCTGACCATGCGTGGATATAATACTCAAGGACAACTTATCAATATACCTATAAGTGTTAGTATGCTTTCTACTGAACTGATTTACTTAATTATATCTCTGCATCGTATGCATAACACAACACTATCTAACACAACCTGTCCAATCTTAATTTAACCTAACCTAACCTAACCTAACATGACGAATTCAAGCCTAACCTGTCAAATCTGTCTAACCTATTTAAAACTAACCTAACTTAATCATCATTAAATTATAGTATATACCACCTGTTATAAAATGGTCGTCCTTAATCGAGGCAAACTCGTATGTTTTGCAATTTGAATCAAACACGACTAAATTATACCACACTACGATTGAAACATGCGCAAAACAACCTTTCGATGATTATCATGTAAGTATTAGGACCTAAATGTATCTCTGATTTGTAAGATTATTAATTTTATTCTCATTTAGTTGGATAATTGGTTAAGCCAAGAATTTCTCGGCGATCAACTTGATGGTATGAAAAATGTAGCAGATCGTTTGTCATCTTTGACGAAAATGCTGCAAGACCATCAAAGTTTGGGCGAATATCTCTATGATATTCAGTTATATTATACTTTGCCAGACAGAGTGGAGGATGATTATTAAATTTCTTATATTTATTTATATACCAAAATGATGTAATAAAAGATATTTCAATTTTAACTAGCATCAATGTACATAGTTTCTTTAATGATTCTCAAAAAATAGGTATAGATATATAAGTTCGATATTTATCGATTTTTGAGGTATCTAATTGTAAGTATCGAAAAAAGGTGGCGCCACTGGCGTGTTTAAACTCATGCCATCAATAAGTATCGATATTTTCAAGTACTTCGGGTTATCAATTAAGCACAACTAGGCACGTGCCTAAGGGCCATACCAAGGTATTGCAGGCGGATATGCTAGCCAAGAAGGCAGCGGAAACCACCATCCATGGCCTTGAACCAACCTGGGGATTATCAAGGTCCACAGTGAAAGAATGGATCAAGAATTGGCAACGTGCTAGTCACGAGACCGCCTGGAGGGACAAAGAAGGTTATTGTAACTTCGTAGTTACTGGTTGGGACTCACTTAGTTGAAGTTGTGGTTCTCAAGAAATACATGTGCAAAATGGTGTGGAATCAACTTATATTTACAATAACTCCAATTGGCGAGGTAATTCTCGCCGTACAAATACTTCGCGTTAATCCGTGAAGCGAATATGTTACTGCTCATTTGCAGGACGACTGATCAGAGACGAAATATTACTACAAACTCGCAGAACGATTGCAGGTCAAAATACGAATTGTCGAATTGAACTGTATTACTGCTTACTTGCACGTCAAGATACGAAATTTCGAATGGATGTATGCGATCGTGGTGGCTCTAGCGCTCACCTGCAATGGTTAGTTTGGGTTGGCTTAGGACGAACATTTGGTTAGTGAGAATTTTGAAGAATCAGATGTAGAAATAGAGGTATAGAAAAGTAGTTGAAGAAATGTAAATACTAAATTTAAAGCATGCCAAAATGTGGTGGGAAACGCCAAGAAATTATAAAGCTGAAGAAAAGCGACATTGTGCTACTTGTTAGCATACTGACAGGTCATGCCGAGGTTTTGTACCACCTAGACAATATTGGCAAAGGCGACCTCACAAGCTGCAGACTATGTAAGTCTGTAAGTATGGTGGAAACAACCGAGCACCTACTCTGCACTTGTGCATCCCTAGCACCGGAAAGATTTTCTTTGCTAGGCAATGAGTAGCTAAGTCTTGCTGAATTCAAAGGGAAGTCGGTCAAGGAGATTCTAGCCTTTTCTAAGGTGTTCTCCATTAAAGATAGTATTGGTCCATGCACAATAGATCAAAGTTGATCGCAGTGCTAGTGGCGTTGACCTCCCAGGATTAATTGAAAAAAAGGGCAACAAATGTGGATCCCAAACTTAAGTGCCTTAAACATCGACGATTTCTGAAATTTTAATTCCTCAAGTTCAACATAACCTTTATAAAACTTCTTATCTTCTGTCTTTAGCTATATCCTAATCTTACGAAACATATGATTAGAAGATGGATAAGTAAAGTTATTTATGGGAACATACATGATCAAATAAATCCTTATTTAACCTTATTTAACAAAGGGAGATTATGCTAATTGTAAGATACCTGTGTCATGTACATAACCTGAAATTTCTTAATATTCATTTTGTAATATAATTAATTGTTGTAAAAACATTAATATTTGTATAATTACCATGGTTATTCAATCAAACTAGTCACTAACAAAAAATAATAAGTGAACAAAATGCATTTGACATTCATTTTCTTCGTATTTCTATCTGCAATTGCAATAATACCAGGTTACAACTTTTTATTTTTCCTGTTCCATAACCTCAATACCGTTTTCTTATACAACCTTAAATTTGTGTAGTTGATAACCTCAATTGCTATCAATGCAATACCGGCGAAGATCAATCTTGTGATGCTCATGAGATACCCAAGAGTTTCTTAAAGGAATGTACCAAAGAAGAAGAAGAAGAAGAAGATGACGAATCCACTACTTCCGCGAAAGCTACCACTGAAGGGCGTCGTAAACGTCAATTCTCAGGTGCACGTCTAAGGAATAGACAAACTTATCTATCTTCGGGAGGTGAATTCAAATGCAGGAAGATTGTTCAAACATTGTACCTTACGGATCCTGTAGAAACGCTTATTTTTCGCGAATGTACTTCGAAATTTTACGAAGATGAGTGCAACAGTACATCGAATAAGATGTTTTATTTGAATGTTTGCGACTGTAGTGATGATGGTTGTAATTCTGGTGAAATTCATTCAAGCGTGTACTTTCTTTATGTTACTATTATTTATATCATTTATTATGTTTATTAAAATGTAATAATTAATAAATAAGTAATAATTAATAATAATTAATAATTTCAGAAGTAATTCATTCTTATTGTTACTACTGTTACCGTAATCGTATCAATTTTTCTTTTTTTATTGATGATTTCTGAAATTTAGATTAACATTTAGAAATATAGATTTTAAAATGTTGACCTGAATTTCTTATTCAAAATTAACTCATAAAATGTTTGCATATATTTCATATTTTGACGATTGGGCATTGACGTCAATGTCAAAAATGTTTTCCTATTTTCTATTATATTTATCATATAATTTTACAAAAGTAGTAAAAATCTCAATAATATGAACAGTGAAATTCCCACAACATGGCAGGAATTCCCAGATGATTTCTCGCCTGAATTAAAGGCTATTCTAAAGAGTCTTCTAAATTTGTCCGAAAATAAATACACACATATTGCTGGTAAATATTATTTGCCGTTTCGATTGACCGCACTGAAGTTAACTACAAAACCTAGCTAAAAAGATTTGTAAGCGTTTCTCATGAGAGGTGAGTTATCAGAGATCATCAGAGAAACGGCGATAGTATAAGTAAGACAGAGAGAAAGAGAGAGAGAGAGCGAGAGAGCGCTAGGGTCGAAGATAAGGATATACCTGCGCTTGGAAGGCATGCAGAGAGTAGAAACAAATGTGTAGATTTGGAAGATTTGCAGAGTTGAAATGGAGAGAATTAACAGTGGAAAAATACTAGAAGATATATAAAAAAACTAACGCATGCTAATGTGTGGCATGGACCGCCACAACTATATTTTGCTTTTTTGTGCATTTCAAATGCTACACTCTTGAAGATAATGTCATTTTATTTGGATTAGTTCCGTATATAATTATCGCAGATTAAAGCGGAACAAACTTTACAAACCGACAAGAAAAATCTTATTTTAATTCATTTTAATTCGCATTATATACACTGCCATGTAAAATTATAAACTTTGATCAGTTTCGCAAAAATCGAAACTTGCAAAAATCGCGGACGTGCCAGTCTGCGATTTTTGCAATCTCTGTAGCTAGGGCTTGTGGTTAACTTCAGAGCGATTTTCGATAGCTTTAAACTATCTGTTTCGTTGTAGAACTAACAATAAAATATATACAAAATGGAACAATGCCAAATAGGAACGATTATAAAGTGCTCCTTGGGCCGTTCTTAATTGCTGCATTCCTCGTATTGTTATTTTTGTTTTCCTTGTTTGGTAAGTCAATAAGTTTAAGTGAGTAACTGAGAAAGAAGGTGAATAATTGGTTTCATTTTTAGTTTTACCTTGTATATGTATATTTCGGAAAGGAAGACCCTTGAGTGGAATACGACGTGTATTTTGTTTTGGTGTGGAATCGATAATTTTAACTATTTCTTGCATTACATTAATGTAAGTAACTTAACATTTATATCTAGTCTTAACTTTAGTTATAGTTTTATCCTGACCTAATCTTTATTTGTTTACTCCCACTTCCAACTATGATTCTGCCACTTAAAAGTTGTGGGGAAACGACTATGAAAACCAGGGCAACATAACCCGATTTAAGTCAAAATAACATGTATTTATCTAACTTAACCTTCGTATCCTTGAAACTTCTAAAGAACCTTTTTAAAAAATTAGTTTAAAGAAGTCTACATTCCTTCCCCATACTACCGAAAATTCAAAATACAAACTAAACTTCTTACTACAATTGATTTCGAGTCTAGAAAGTTATAGAGGAACAATTTTGCAACCAGAGCTACATAACCTGCTTTAAGTCAAAGTAACCTGCATTTATCTAACTTAACATTTCGTCACTTGGAACTCCTGAAGCTTAGAATCAAATTTTGATTAAATATATTTCGAGTATAGTGCACCCTCAGATAACTATGAATTCAAAACACACTCTAAACTAATTACAATTGATTTAGACTCAAGAAACTTAAAGGGGAAGAACCTTCAAGACCAATATAACCTTATTGCCCACCTGACAGCCTAGTGGTAGCGTCTTCGCTTACCACGTAGGAGTACGGGGTTCGATTGCCCGAGGTGGGCAATCTCGCGGGTGAATATTATTCACCCACAACTTACAACAAACAATACATTACATATATACATCAATTTTTTTAATAACCTTATTAATACCGACTTCTTGATTTTACCTAATCACAAAATATTATGACCACAAAGTACGTAATCTTGATCCGATTAGTTTAATATACAATTTATCAAATAATAACAGCCTACTTAATGAAAACGTGCTGGAAACACGTCTGATGATAACAACCTACGTGACTTAATACCATTTGATTGATTTCCACACACTAATGTCTGTTTACCGAAAATATTCCAGAGTATGTCTAATATTTTACTGGCACATGGCGCTGGAGGTCAATAAGATATCGAAGTTCTACCCAAAGATTCTCTACACGATGGCGGATGATTTGCAGCTGGCCGTACATCATGTCGACAATGACCTGCAAGAATTGAACGCATTTGCGAATGATGCGATTGATGCGATGTCCATGCGTGTGCAGCACTTACCTGAGAAGCAAATTGCCGAAATTGAAACGAGTCTTGGCAATGAGTTTGCAATGTATGAACGGAAATCACGGAGAGCTTTAGAGTTTCTTGCAAAACCGAGTGAGCAAAAATCGATCGAATACATTTGATTACTTGCAATTAATTAATTCTTATTACTAAGTAATCAAACTCATTCGATTAGCTTATTTAAAAGCTCCGGTGTGTCTTAGGTCAGTTTATCAACGATAACGACGAAGTGGGACCGGAAGAGTACAATGAAATGCATAGTTTTGTTCGCACTAGTTGCGCGTTTTTTGATAAGAACAAGCGTGTTCAACAGTCATATGATGAGGATCTGAGTGTGCCGGAAGATAGAATGAAGCGTAATGTTTCGGATGATGTGAGTCAACAAGTGATAGACGATGAAACCAGTGTTAATGTACGTAAATGACATGAATTCCGTTATTTTTCTTGCATATAGTTTGAATTTGTGGTGACAATTATGAATAGTTTGTTAAATTGATTTTATTGGCACTAAAAAAACTACTTAAACCGACAAAAAATCCCATGAACACAAATTTTTCTCTATCTTTATAGGAAGATGTATATATAATAATAACTTTTATTGGCATAACTCTCGTGCTTCTTATATACCTAAATCATTATTCCAACTTAAATATAAAAATTAACAATACAAAATAACTTATTAATACTATGTACATAATACTAACACTATTTTTATACCGTCCGCATGCACTTCCTCTTCTTAACTACACTCAAAATGATGGCCACCCTCTCCCCTCCCTCAGACAACAATTTACCAACACAATCTACTTCCATTCTCAACTGACTCACACACCCTTCATTAATTCCCATACACTCTCCAATCACATGCTCCCAGGTATCCTTCCCATCCATGCAAAACGCACACCTCTTATATTCATCATTCATCCATTCTTTCTTACCCCTCTCTTCTGACCCGCACCTAGCTCTAGCTAAATACTCCTTCTGAGCTTTACTTACAATTAGCGATGCGTTCCCAAAGTAGTCTGGCCGTCTGCCCAGTATCTGGATGCGTTTGTAGTCTGGATTATATGAGCTGTCGTTTATTCTCGCTAGGAAGATGTATTAACCTATAAAAATCTAATTTTATACTTCAACTACGGCATTTTTAGGTTAACTCACGAATAGGTTAACCTAAAAATAGAATTGCTAGATATAATTTCTTAATCTTTAGAAATTGAAAGAAGATCTTTATCGAAGCCTTCAAGAAACAGTATATCCCAATATCCTGCCAAATATGTTAGAAAAACTAAAAGAAAGCTACGAAGAAACCTACGAATTGGAATTCGGTAAAGAATCTCTCCAAAATTCAAAAGTTGACTTTGCCGAAAAGCTCCAAACTCAGAAGCAAATTCGCCAATTCGATAACGCATTATTACAAGCCAAAGACATCTTATCAGAAGTACGCACATATACGGAATCGGGTTCTCTCCAATGGGATATTGACGACAGCAATGTTTTTCAATCCGATATTTGGACAATTATGCTTTTACTTCCGTCAGTCATTTGCATTGCATTGATTGCCATGTTGGTAATTTCGTGTTTATTTGGGATTGGTGAGATGACGAAAGCAATGAGAACGAAGCGTGATCGAAAGTGTTCAACTGTGAAATTATTGCAAGTAAGTAATCATGAACTAATTATGAAAATAAGTCTTTTTAAAATATTGTTTATAAGAGGAATAATCTTCAACAAAAATGATTGTTCCAGATATGTTTTGGTGTTCTATCTTTTCTAGTATGGATAATTTTCCTCTGGGCATTGATATTCTATCTGATATTTAGTGTCGTCGCACTTGCATGCAATGTCGTTCGTTATGATTACATATTTGTGCGATATCTTGATAATCCAAATGTAAGTAAACATATTTATAGGAATTTATTATACACTGCGATGTTGTTGATACTACGAATATGACGCTCTGAACATTATATTTGATTAGTTTTGACCCATGACACTATCGAATGTAGTTGGTAATGAACTTTAAGTTTTGAGTATATTTGTGAACGATTTTGGAATATTATTCGTGAATATTCCCTAGATAAGTTAAAGATAAGCAAATGGAAAGAATTCTACTATTATGTAGACCAATTCTCATTGACACTTTTGTTTGCTATACTTGATCAAGATTTTAAACAACATTTATTTTTATACATTTTATTTTATTGAACCGGATTGGACATTTTTACACCAACGAACATCAAGGATAGAGATACATAACTCATTTGGTTAATTCTGATGATATATTCTGATGATATGTGTTCATTTCTAATTGTAAGGGAATTTTTCATTATTCTTTTTTCATTATGACATGTCAATTTTGAAAATTACCTACCCAAATCTATTCTCGGCCATTATACGTTATGTGATATTCATCTATACGTCATCCTATGGCGATGTATGATGTTTGCAAGAAGTAAAGGAGTGGGGATGGGTTTAGAACTCGCCCAGTTATACTATTCGACTGGATTAGTAAAAATTAAATAATAAGTATTATTATTATTAAATGATAAATATTAAATTAAATGAAAATAACTTAATGAGAAAAAGAAAAAAAAAACTACATTCCTTCTCGACACCGTCCCATGGGGTTGCCCCCTTCTTCTTCTCGCTCCGTCGTCTTCTTCAGTGTTTTGGGCGTGCGAGCCCAAACTCGCATTTTTACTGCGCTCAGCATGAGCCAAAGCGTCGAAGATCGAGGCAATATTTGGCCTTCCGATCTTACCTGTACAAGTCCATTATTTTGTAGAATTAGTCTAGGTTAAAATATGGTATTTCCCGTCGTAGCATGTTGTAAACTCTCGGTCGTTGAGGACAATAAAACATGTGCGACCCAAACTCAGCGATTTGAGAGTGGTAGGCCGCCACGGGGTGAGTTCGTGGTACAGTTGTATATCACGCTGGCGAGAGAGAGAGAGGGAGAGAGAGAGAGCAAGCGAAGAGAAAATGTCATTGCGGCACCGACCGTTTGTAGTTTAAGTTAGTTTTTAAGATTCTAAAATAAAGCAGTCTAAAACTAGAATCCGAAGCGAACACATCTACTCCACAACCCAATCCTCAAGTTCCTTCGGCTAGTATTAGACTAGTAAGAAGTGCAAGATTCTCGTGATTGCAAAATTATACACTTAGCATCGCTTTCTTTTCGTCAGGACCTTTAATGTTGCCACCACCCTGCCATTCTCTTTCAACCAACCTTGCACACTCTTCCCCGCATTCTTAACCTCCTGCGCCCATTCCCCTTCCAGCCCTATACTCCATATGGTCCCATGTATCCTGGCCATTCCACAAAGTATACACCTGACATACTGTTCCCCCAAACTATAACTATATCCACCTTGAAGATTCTTATTTACAATCTATTTGAAAATTTTAGAAGATAGTAAATTGTTTTTTTTCTTTCTAGTTTTTAGAAAATATTATTATAGTTGCCAAAAACATAAAATACACTTCGATTAAAAATAAATACACTTCGATTGTAAATCCGAGTATCTATTGTTTTCAAGTACAATCAGTCATAAAGTTAACATAATTTTAGCTATGGAACGGCGAAACATGGCTCAGCCACAATCTCAAACAATCCCGCATATCTGAATTACTCGAGGCTAACGAAGCATCCGACGACTTTCTAACTCATCTTAAAATTGCAGATGTTCTGGACCAATGCCAGCGAAATGAAACGCTAGTCGCAATTTTTAACTTGGATGAGGTTTCATTTTCGAACATTCAACATTTTTCAGGTTTCACCAATCAATAATTTTTAAATAATTCATTGTAGTTTTTGGTCAATAAATATTTTAATTTCACCTTGGATATTAACATTGACCAATTAAGGAGGCAAACTCGGTTGGAATTGAAACGAATGGCTTTCAACAATGAAGAAAAATTCGTAAAAACCAAGGAAGATCTGAGAAATTTTACGAATAAATTAGAAATTTCTTTAGAAGTACATAATACGTAATACAAAACTTGTTTGTTCTTTGACTGTTTTATTTTTAGAATAATATTGGGAATATGAGTAGTAATAATATTACTATATTAAGAAATTATTGCAAGATTTGGAAGAAAAATCACGATATTGTCGTTTTAAAGGAAGTCATGGATGATAATTATGATTCTATGGTACTTTACTGGTCTCTAAAACAAATACAGGTAAGTTATTTCATTTGCACGCCTTTATATTCAGTTGTTCAATTTGTATTTAAGAAAACATGATATTCAAATTTTGTTTTGGAATAATTCCTATTTTATAAATCTTAGAATTCTCATTATTGTAGTGATTGATTCTCCATTAAATGTAGTTTGTTTTGTTATACCCGTAAGGACAAAAGACAAAACCAACGCGAAATCTGTCGTGCAGAATATTCCGAATATTCCGAAAATGCGTAGTCTTAAAGTTTACATTTTAGTCATATCCTAGGTTTATAAATCGTGCAGTAATCGATTTCGTGTGAAATTTGCTACAACTCCTGTAATACTTTTGTAATACTGCAATACTTTTATTTAGTTGCTTAGAATTGATAATGTAACTGATAAAAGTTGAGTGTAATACGGCAACATTTTCGCTATCAGAAAAATGACTTGAAATGATTTCTGCTAAAGATTTCTCTTATATTTATGTTCGTCTTACAATTAGTCCTATCTGTACAAATTATAATTACAATATATATTAATAAAAATATCGACTTAATTTAACTAGACTCACCTTTCACGACGTATGAATAAAAATGGAGGCTTAAGGGTTAACTAAATAAATTCCTGCCTTTATAATCACGTATTTAACCTATAAAATGTTAACCTAACTAAACTATATTAACCTAAAACAACGTAACATCACATAACCAAAACTTAAATATTCTAAAGGTTACAATTGTTTACAAAAAATGTTGGTAATTCACAGACTGCTAGAAATAATCTGTAATCACTGTTATAATTGATTGATTACACACAAAGTGATTACATTGCAACACACTCCATGGCAACACCTGGTAACAAAGTCGTCTACCGTACTGAATTTCACTTCTAATCACAATGAACTGCGAATCTAATAACTAAACTTGAGAAAAATATAATTGCGTGCAGTAATCAATCAAAATCTTCTATTCCTAGACTAATTACTTACAATTTACGACAGTTGTCTGCAAATTGATCTATGTATTAATTGCCATTATTTTTTTGTTTTATTATTAATTAAATAATAATTGAACTTGCCCAATATGTGCTTTTATGGTGCAATATGGTTTAATATAATTTAGATATTATTGTTCGAGGATTGATAGTTGGCATGCAATATATTGGCATTAGTAATAATGAGAACTGATATTTGCAATAATACAATGGCAGCGTCAGGCAGTAAATACCACGCCACAATTGAATGTATAATAGCGTGTTATTCATGTATTTGGCACGTGACGCTAGTGCCAAAATAAATGCTGTGCTGGATATTCTTGGAAAGTTCTAGCATATGTTTATTGGTTGTGGCGTATTTGCGTTTGTTTGAATGTGAATATTGCCACAATGATAATGCAAATATTTTAATGGTCTTTTCGTTCATGGAACGACATCTACTGGTAGTTTCCACAATTCATAACTTACTCAAAAATGAGAACCTAATTACGACGTCATCAAATACTTGATTTTTAAGATTCTTTTTCTCGGGGATTATAACTCAAAACGTTTTAAATTTTTGTTGACTATTTAATGCATAATTCATCAGCATGGTGTAATTTTTTCACAATA
>WSZQ02073445.1:71944-127593 GCA_019419845.2 Weissflogia rhopalogaster
TGCCCAAAATAATTCAAAGTAGCATATATCGTTTGCAACATTGTCGATGTATCAAATGTTGCTGATAAAAAAGCAATAAATACCAAACTTTGAAAAAAAAGGCCAAACGGCCAAAATCCCGTTAACATAAATTATTTTTATATATGGACTACACGTACAAAAAGGTTCATTCAATTCCGTGACGGACAATTGAGACATGCATAGAGTAAAAATTGTTGGAAGTTTTCAATTCAGTGATAACATCGTTTTAAGCATAAATGATTGCCTATCTTCTAATCATAAACACCGATCGACATCTATACCCAACGAACCACACTCCACCACGTATGTTAATCAGGTGCGTGGGAAACTGACAATCTATCGACAATTGTCACCGCTCGGCTCTGACAGAGCGTAAAAAACCCGTCGCTGGCGCAACATCGTCTCGCTTCGGCGTATTTGTGGGAACGCGAGTGAGTGTGCGTGTATGTGTGCAGCAGCTCGCAGGACGGCGACGTGTACGACGTGCGTTGCAATCAGCGCTCGCGATTCCGCCA
Source organism: Weissflogia rhopalogaster (assembly GCA_019419845.2). Classification (NCBI taxonomy): domain Eukaryota; kingdom Metazoa; phylum Arthropoda; class Insecta; order Coleoptera; family Staphylinidae; genus Weissflogia; species Weissflogia rhopalogaster. Next base: position 72,481 of record WSZQ02073445.1, read on the forward strand.
GTGTCCGTGCCTGCCCGCCTGCAGCCCGTGCGCGACGGCGTTGTGAGTTTGCGTTCTGGGCGAAAAAAATGAAAGTGTACGTTCGTCGTGCGCGCTAGCAACATCCTGCAGAAAACGATCTTGTGAGTGTGTTTATGTGGTTCCTGTCCAGCCGCCCCAGGCGCGGAAAATGCGTGTGCGTGCCCAGCGTCGATGTGCTTACGTGTAGCGTGTTGTCTCCGTGCTCCGGGTGTCGTCGAAAATTGTCGGGAAAGTTGACCGTAAGTACGTATTCGTGCACACACTCGCAGGCAGCAGGACAACTTTCTACTCATTGTTCGGCTAAACATATGTTCTATTTGCAAACGTAGCGTAGTTTTTGTAAGCCGTCAAAGTTTTTCTTCCACCTGTCTTTCTGCAAATCACGTAATAAGTATATTACACTTTTCACTTATCATTTTTTTACTTATTCCGAGAAATACAGTGTTGTGAGAATGCATTTTTAACTTTGAATAGCTAGTTATCCTGTCGATATACGTACTGCCTACGTCAACACATATTTTGTTGATAACTTTTTTTCATGTGTGAATATGCTATTAATGGTGGATTGTGATAAAATGGTTTGTTTACAGGAGCCATTTAATTGTGTATTCGAAATATGTCGTGGATGAAGAGGAGGACGCCGTCGGCGACGCCAAGTCCTGGCCTCCAGGCAACACCACCTCCTGTGCAAATGTACAATCCTAATCAACATTCCAATACTGCACAAGATGTAAGTCCAATTGCATGTACCAAGTTGTTTAAAATTTGCTTTAATAACGATTCATGAATTGGATCAATTACGTCACAGTATTATCGAAGAATACCCTCCTTATTGTCAAAATGTTTAAATTAAAAGTGGTTAAATGCTATTTTTGAGTTGGAATGATGATCTACGTATATAAGAAGCATGAGGGTTATGCCAATAAAGGTTATTATTATTATTAAATGCTTTGGGAAAATTGGGAAATTTTAGAAACATAAGACATTGAATGTTGAAAGTATGGTAACCAGAACATGCTGTTTATTTTAGTTAAGGCATGGCAATTCCCTTACTTGTAGGAAATAATTAGTTTATAAATTGAGTGCTTGTGTTCAATCAATAACCTATGAAAATATAGATTTGTACATTTTATAACCTATTCCGTGTGCTGCAGTTGTGTTTAAAGATATTAGTAAAGTTTTGACTTATATTCAGGAGCCTGGACAATAATTTAAGGTTCCATTTGTTAAATAATTATTGTTAAAAAGAAATAAGCATAAGCATTTATGATATAAAGGAGATCTAATCCTATACTATAATTTTGGAGTTTTGTTTTTCTTAATACATTCTTGTATTTATATATTAGAATTATATCACACACAATTTTTAAAAAATTTCTTTCGTTGGGCTCACATTTGCTACCGTAGGGTCCCCCATCTGTTTTTCGTGATCCGGTGGAAATTGCTCTTCCTGGGACCAGGGAGAATCACTGGTTTACCTCGACCAAACAAAGCAAATTTTATTCCATTGCTATCAACTTTGAAAATTCTATTTTTATCTCATTAAAAATATAGTTGCAATACAATGTTATTTTGTTATTTATAATACAATCATGCAATTTTATATTAAAATCTGAACAAACGGTTCTCTATGTCTAAAGCGGAAGCCCTCGTCTAGAATAACGGACAAATTTATGTCTGTTTTTGCGCGATCCTGTTGAAACTGCTCCTCCCAGGGGACCGCGAACCACATTTTGAGAACTACTGATATGAACTAAACCAAGATTTTTTCCCATTATTGTAAACCTTAGGAAATTCAACTTTCTTATTAAAAATATAGTTATAATCTAAGGTTTACCGACTGCAGCAAAGTAAAATAAAGATATTAATTTCGCATTGCATTAAATAAAAAAAGAATAATGTTATCAACCAATTTTGATGTGGCTACCTTTGGCTGTCTAGTAAAATGAGAGTAATAATTTACTTTCCACAATTATTATAAAGAATAAAATTGAGCAAGTTATACATCAAAAACAATGCAATACAACCAATAATTAAGTTGTACCTAAATCGGTCCAAAACTGCATTAAAATCTAGAGCAAATGCAAATGAACGAAACTGACATTTAATGCAAAAATATTGAATAACAGTTTAAATATTGTGTTAGTTTTTGGACTAAATTTGTAATAACTGTATTCGGAATTCATAATGAACGCTGTTTTGGTCTCCGTTCTTCCAGTGGCAACAGCAGCAGCCAAATAACTGGTACAACCAAGCAAGCGTGCAATCCGTGCCAACAATGCCAACGGTGAACGAGCAGAACTCACAACTCCTCCAGCCGAACACCTACTGGCAACAATCGCAGCAATACCAACCCCATCAACAGCCTCAGCAACAGCAGCAGCAATACCAACCCCATCAACAGCCTCAGCAACAGCAGCAGCAACAACATCAGCAGTACCAATACGGCAATAATACGCTGCAATCTCAACAGAATAATTACTACCAACCGCCCTTGTCGCAAACCACGCAGCAAACTGCGCCTGGTTATGAATATAATAACATGCAGTACGGTTATCAGAGTAACATGCAAGCGTACCAACCAACTGCGACTGTAGCTGGTGGTCATTATGATCAGAATTCGCTGCAACAACAACCGCAGCAACAGCAGCAACCTAGTGATGGGTGGAATAACGCATGGGGTTGGGGTGATGAGGATAATTCGAACTCGGCGAATGTTAACAATGCTCATAATGCCAATACCAATGATGAGTCGTGGAATTGGAACGTGGAGGATAATGCCACGGCTGTACAGAAACCATCAGAGGCGAAACCTGAAGAGTTGTTTCCAAAAATGGGTAATAAGGCTTTACAAAAGCCTGAGAACCTTGAAACTGTGCCGTTATTGCCAACGTTGCCTGCGAATCGTCGGATAAAAGCTGAGGCGTTGACTCCACAGTGGTCTATCGAATCGCAGGTGAGTCAGGAGTCTTCTGATGACATCCTGCAGACTTCTGAGAGTGATAAACTCTTCTCGCGAAGTTCTACGATTAGTCATTCGCCGGTTTCCGGACATCAAACCCCATTGGAAGCACCTGCTGCAGTCGCCAAGTTGGAACCACAGTTTGAACCTTGTGAGAATAAAGAAATTATTTCAAATATCAAAGAGGAGGAGAAGGATGTGAAGCCTCCTCCGATGTTACCTCCAAGTTTATCTCCTGCGAGTGGATCAACGTCAGGTGAGAATCCTTTCAAGCGTAATTCTAAACGCACACCACCTCCTGCGGATGTTAAGGGATTCTATATGCCTACGATGAGTCAGTCGGTAAATTTGGAGACCGTTCCTGATAATTCCGAGCATCCTCAACCGGAAGTTCCTTCGGTGGAGAATAACGAGGTTGCGCCACTGAACGAAAGGAATCAGTATCTTGAGACAGGCCAGTTATCTGATGAAAATGATGCGCTTCCACCTCCTGGATTGAGTCGGATGGTGTTGGGACAGTTTGGACAAGGAGAGGCCAATGAGCCACCACCAGGTTTGAGTAGGATGGTGTTGGGACAGACCGAAGGCGCTCAGTCAACTGCGAGTCCACCTGTGGGTCTACACCGGATGGTACCAGGCGAATCATCATCGCCTGAGGTGCGTTATGAAGAAGAGGAAGTGTCAGATCCTGAATTAAGACTCCTTGCTCCCATCGGGCGGAATCCGATTGAGTCCCGTTCGGCGACTATTGGTGCTGATACACCTCCAGCGCCACCTACTAATGGGACAGCGCCTGTTGAACGCGAAATGGATCTGGATGGAGCGAATACTCAGGATGCTACATCTACGATTGATGTCGATACGTTGGCAAGTTCTGTGCGGGATTTAACCGTTGGCGAAAATACCAGCGATGGAAGGGAGAAGTCGACGGCGGAGAGTTCTCGAAGGTTAGACACCGATAGTGAAGTGGAGCGTGCTTCGTCGCCGTCGCCTCACGAGCGCAAGGAACGTCGGCATAAAGACGATGGTGGCCGACGTGATAAACGTTATTCCCCGGATTATTCGCGAGATGGCCGGTTGACGAGAGATGGTCGTGACTCACGGGATATGAGGGAGAAGTCGAGAACTTCTGACAGAAGGCGACAGCAGCGAGATCGTGGCTTCGACGATGATACCGACTATTACAGTGACCGGGAGCGTGATCGGCGGAAGGACGAGCAGAGGCAACGTGATGATGGCGATAAAAAGTACAGTAGTCTTCGGCGTGGCGAACGGGAGCGTGATAAGGATAGGCGAAAACGAGATGGTCGCGATGGCCGAGACGTTAGGGATGGTCGGGATTCGGAACGACGGGTCGAGTATGGAAACCGGGTTCGTGATCGGGATTATTATTACAATCGCTACCATGACGATTACGACGATTCGCATAGATCTTCCCGACCTTCGAGTCGATCGGATTCCATGCACGATTCTTATTATCGAAATTCCCGTGTAAGTGATCGAGATCGAGCACGTGACCGAGACAGGGAAAGAGATAGGAGGCATAGGGATCCTTACAATATGTATAAAATGCCGGTATGTAATTTTATATTTCTTTAAAATTAGTTTCATTGATTTTTAGTCCATTTTATCTAATATATCGAATCATAACCTAACATCTCCAAAATATAATCTGTCCGATTATAGTTTACAATATAACCCTTTTTGGAGGTTATATTTTTTCATAACCTAAATTTTAATTTCCTCCTAGGGATATCCCTACGATGCATACAATCCCTACTATCAACAATATCAATACTATCTGGAGAATTTGCGTCGTACGGATCCAGCTGCATACGCGGAATTATATCGGAAATATTACGGGCAGTCGGGGGCTGCAAGTTCCACCTATACTCAGGAGGAAAAGACCTCGGTGCATTCGGGTCGCAGCAGTACGAACGATGATCTCGCCAAGGAAAGGTATGTTTTCCTCGAAAAGTTTTGCGTTACTTTCGGGTTCTTTTTGCGCTTTTCTGCGCCTCCCTCGCTGGGACGTGGCCAAACCGCAAAGGGAATAGCATACGTTTTTGCTTTCTTGTGTGCATTTGTGCGTGCTGTTTTATTCATCACTGCGTTTTTGGCACATTGCATTTTTATCATCAATTGAATGCAGACCATTCTATGCACTGACATAGGGTCAGTCCGTGTCCAACGAAGTCAGCGTTACAATTTGTGTGTGTGGCATTTTCTGCATCGTTTATAGGTATTTACGGCAAAGCTATTACGGACACGCGAGCTATCCGCAAATGGGCGCTTATTACAGGGAGCAACCGACTGTTTCATCTGCTCATACATACGCCATGGATGAGTCCAGGTAAGCGCTTGCATTTATCATCAGTGTTGGTATCTAATCCTGTAGTGAAATCTTTCAATGATATATTGAGGTTATAATTATGTATAACCTATTTATCAACAGATGACTATTCAATTAAGGTTACATAAAAAATGTGATTAGATATATTTAAATTGGATTTGATAAAGATTTCAATAGAGGATTAAGGTATAAATGACGATTTAGAAAAAAACGAAAAGCTTTACAGAAAATAAACCTTCGGTGGCCGGATTTCCGACAATTGCAATGCAGTTGTTTGTTGCATGAGCCTGATTAAAGTCGCATTGGCGGTTTTTTTGATGCGATTTCCGTTACGAATTGTAATTAATTTACAATTTAACACAGTGGGGAACCCGGGCAAAAGGTAGACACTAAAGATCGACCCTAAAATTCGATACTGCATTCTCATCCATTTTCACTAATCGCATGGGCTTACTTTCACTAAATATTAATACACAATTAGGAATAACGAACCATTAGGAATGATTCGTAGTTTTTCTGTATGCTTACTTTTTTTGATTTACTATTTAAAATTTGATATTGTTCCACGAGTGTTTGCTAATTTCGTGTGTTTTACATGTCATAGTCGAACATTCGAGTATACGGATAGCTCGATGCTGTTGGAGGATACGGCGGCATCGCAGAGACTCACGCCGGCGAAGTTCTCCACGGCGCACGCGAAAGCGTCCATCTCTTCCGGCAGGTTGGTGCGGGTCCTGCCTCATTATCCCATGGATGGACAATCGGCGGTAGTCGAGTTAGAGCGTGTCCAAGGATTGTTGGCTGCTGATGAGGAGCGTGTCGAGCTGGAACGTTTTCCAGGGCCTTTGATTCGAGGCATTACGCACAAAAAGACCATCATTGAGTACTGCAATAATAAAATTCGGGATCGTAGCCTTCGGGCAGACATCAATGATCCTGATTCATATGTTCTGATGTGGGAGTTGTTGATTTTGTTGATTCGTCAAAATGGAGTAAGTTTTATTTTTTTCCTATCGTTAAGGTCGAAGTTTTCATTTTTTATCTGATATTTCCTGATTTTTTGATTATGGCGTTGATAATTTAGCACGATTCTTAAATATGTTTAAGATAGATTTAAGTAGGTTATTTTTTTAAAAGAGGTAACTATGGATTTAACAAGTTTTCCTTTTTTATAAAGAAAATGTGTCCTAGATTTCCGGAAAATATGTTATTATTTGATAGACATGTAAGATGATTATTGGCGCTGTAGGTATACCATCCAATTAAATATTAACAGCGTATGTGCCACTTTCGGTAGCGTTCATTTTGTTGCGACGTTGAGGTATGTTAACCCCTATTTTTTCACGTATGAAAACTACGACTCGGGTTAGCGCACTCATGCTCCAATGTATGCCGATTGATTGGGGACCTCAATAGAAGATATTTATTTCATAACCGCTTTAGCTACTACATCAGTCTAGCATTAAACGCGTTTCCCTCGACATGTTGTCCAAAATCCATGCGGAAAATATGTTTCAACTCTTCCTCACCGTCGTTTCGATTGTTTTAAGACGATTCAAATTGTTTATTAAAGTATTTAGTTGTCTTTTTAAACTTTATTCTTTTCTATTAATAAATGTTGGTTTCTTTGATAGATGGTGGTTGGTGCAGATATAGCTGAACTATTGATGAAAGATCGTAATGTTGATTCAATCATCCCACGGCCATCATCGGTTGCTTCGAATGGTAGCGGAGTTCAGCATGTTGAGGCATCCGATGGCATTCCCGAGGGAGTGGAGTCTACGTCAAACGGTGCTGCACTCAAGGAGGAAGTCGTGACAAGGAAATTCCGCGAGTATTTGCTATATGGTTCCGTACAACAGGCACTCGAATGGGCGATGAAGAATAGTCTCTGGGGTCACGCACTCTTCCTTGCCAGTAAATTGGATAAGAGGACATATGCCAAAGTGATGACACGCTTCGCTAATGGTTTACCCATGAATGATCCTCTACAAACTTTGTATCAATTGTTGTCTGGACATTTACCTGCTGCTGTTACTGTAAGTATTGTTAAGTGTTTTAGTTTCTTCCGTCATGTATGTTTTGTTAAGGAGTATTATTGAAAGAAGCTATAATTTTGATAGATTATTTCGTACTAAGGTGTCAAGATTTTAGAAAGTACTGTTACTTTTTGATAAACGTACTTACTAATACTGATATTTTTTGACATAGTTTTTTTTACAATTATTTTAACGAACACTTTAAACAATTTTTAATAGTATTCCCTCATTTTCATTTTGTAACAGTCTGTTAGTGATGAAAAATGGGGTGACTGGCGTCCTCATCTGGCGATGATTCTCTCCAACACGATGCAACGACCTGAATTAGACCGCAAAGCGATTACAACCCTTGGCGACACGTTGATGGGTCGCGGTAGTTTGTACGCTGCCCAATTTTGTTACCTAATGGCAGAGGTTGGTTTCTCACGATACGGTCAAGACGGCAAACTTGTTCTACTTGGTGCAAACCACAACAAACCATTCCTGCAATTTGCCCACAATGAGGCCATCCACATGACAGAAATCTACGAATATGCGTGTAGCCTAAACGATCCTGCATTCAAGATTCCTGAATTTCAGGTAAATATTGTTTCTTTGTTTCTTCCTTTATTTGTAATTATTTTCCTTTCGTTCGTTCGGAGTGTGAATTTTTTGCCTTTATATTTAGGCTTACAAATATCTGCTTGCCACACGATTGGCGGATCGCGGTTTCCTGGAAACAGCGTTAGCTTACGCGGAACAAGTGTCGATAGCTTTGGTCGCGAATCCAACGCTGGCGCAACCGTCACTGATCACCAAAGTGTGCGACTTGGCCGAGAGGCTCAAGTATTACGATCCGGCCGATTATCAGGATCTGGATGAGGCGCAAATGCAGGCAGGTGCCGAGAGGCCCGATCAACCGTGGTTGCAAAGTTTGCGAACTATTCAACAGCAGTATACTGTAAGTTTTTCATTTTGTTTCTTAAATTAAAAATTATAATACAATGTGTTTACAGATGGGATTGATCAGCCATGAAAGTGTAAACAATTTGAATGCATTGACACCGGATACAACAGGTGTACAGGCTCCACAGTCTTACGATCAATCACCCCAAGATCCATGGACTGCACAGGCACAGTATGTGGATAATCAATACAATCAACAACAAGTCGTCAATAATTGGCAGCAGTCTTCGGTAGAAAATGATTATAATCAACAACAACCATTACCGCAGGAGGCGACTAGTTTGGATAGTAAGTTTTAAAATAATTGATATCAAAAATTACAATTTTCATGAACCTACTATAAATATTCATAGGTTATAATGCATACCAAGAACAATCATGGAACACATCTGCAGCGCAATCAACGCCACAATGGAGCCCTGACACGCAGCAGTCACCCATGGAGGCTCAAACGCCCCAGGTCGATCAACTAAATCCGCAAGTGAACGACTACTGGAATAATGCTCAAATTGAGGTATGTGCCGAAATATGGCGGTTTTAATCTTTGTTTCTTCAGCTTCCGAATGCACTCTACACTCGCCCCATATATGTAATGCCCATTTTTTGCAAAATCACTTTCCATTTCGTTTGTTATGTGTGTGGGGAGCTGATTGGTAACCTGATTTTGATTGACTTTTTGCTCCTCTCCGCCGTCGTGCACGCTTCTTGTGTGCGTTACCTGGACGCAGCCGGCCGAGTCGCGCAGCAAAGAATCCGTAAGTAATACGGCGCGCTCGGTGCTCCGCAAGCGGCTGAATTTGCGCGCGTGCAAATCAACCTCGTTGTCGCGGCGCAGCTCGTCGGCGAGCTCCGAGTGCGAGTCGCCGGCGGCCGCACGTAGCCGCTGCGGCCTGTTCACGAGGAGCGCCGAAAAGTCGCAGTTGATTTGCTATAAGGACGACAACCGCGTGATCACGAAGCTGACGAAATATAACACGTTCGATAGCGGCAAGGATAAGGCATCGAAAGGTGGGGGTGGGAACGAGCGTGCGAAGACGCCGACGCCGGTGTCGGCCGGTAAGCGGCGCGCCGCGATGCTCACGCGCTTTCAGTCGCTCGACGAGCCGCCGGCTGCGCCCGCCTCCAAGGTGATCTACTACGACACGAAGAGCAACGTGAGCATCTCGGCGCAGGACTTCAGTGCGGACTTTTGCATGTTGAAGTCCGAGCGCAAGAAGACGGCGGCGGCGGCAGTGACGCGCCACCGCCACGATGTGATCGCCGACACGGTGGACGCGTGGGCGAAGAAGAAGAATATGCTGTCGAATCTCAAGAGCTGCATTTTTAAGCAAACTGATAAGGATGTCGTTTATAAGCCGCTGGTGTTTGGCGGCACGTTTCCGATCGACGCGCCCACCGTGCAGCCGCCGCCGCCGAGGATCAACCTACCGCCGGACGATGCGCGCCCGCCGCCAGACTCACCCTCACCACCCGAGGTGCGCTCGCCTCGGTTCAAATCATTTACGGGTGCGGAGAAATTCCGGAAGTACGGTCCGGCGAAGAGTTTTGATATTGACTTACCGATTTAAGACTATGAATTGTCACAAATACTACCGAAATTCTCCAAGCAATCACATTTTATGGAAAACTATTATAATACAGTAGGTCTCCAATTATCCGACTATTAATTAATTATCTAAATGGCTTTCATATAATTTCAGTTTTTATTACATATAGTTATGATGTTTAAGAGTTGAAAGTTATTTAAGAATTAAATGAATTTTATATTGAAAAATTGATTATTTAGAATTTCGAAAGTCAGGTAATGTCAGATAATTGAAATTCTACTGCATATGTATAACTAATTGTGACAAATTCTAACAAAAAATATGTAGTTTGGCTCTTCACAATCAGTACAAGCAAACAATAATCTGAATGTCGCGCATATTCACGGGCCCCCCAACTTGTTCAATGTTATTCAAGGTAGACTGACGTTTGGAACTAGTTTACAATTTTCGTACACAATCAGTGATGTTCTAAGAAAGACTTGCAACATATTACACCTGCAGCGCTATCACTATCAAATATAACTAAACTTAAAGACTAACACTGCTTGGACAAGTGTCTAATTATGTTCTAAACTTTGCTAGATAACAACTAGAAGTTATTTTGGAGATTTAAACCGATTAACTAGTGTAGAAGATGTACGAAACAAAATGACTTGGGTTTCTGTGTTTCATTGACAACGGAAGTTTAGGATATAATTACGCACTGAATTGTTATTCTCCTTGAACACTCACTACCACTAACATAACCAAATTTAAAGACTACTAACGTTGTTCAGACAGGTGTCTAATTATGTTCTAAACTTGAATACAAGAAACTAGTTTACAGATGATAGACGTTGAATATTGATTAAAATTTCTGTGCGCGCAAAAGTTTAGGAAGTAATTACGCACCGAATTGTTATTGTCCCTGACAGGTTCTAGTTTTGCGAAGTGTCTTTATTTCCAGTTAGTAGATAAGTGTTGATAGGCCTTATTGAATAGTGATACAAACCAATGTATCGGTGTTAATGCAGCGTAGAAGAATCTACACACCCCATAAAACTGTTATATTTTGCAATCTCTGTTAATGCGGTCGTTTTAAGTGCCGGATGTTGATTATACCAAGTTGCGACCTATGTACAAGTGCTTTTTATATGTTTACAAATAAACATAAAATGTGTGCTAAACCCCAACTTGCGTCCAATGAACTTTAGACGATTAGTGCGCCTGTGTTTTGACTTGCATTTCAGTTTTCGCATATTTGGCGTAATTCTGGGCTTGTTTGTATTTCGCAGGAACCGCAACGGCCGCAGATATCTATGCCGAATCAGTCGAGGCAGCAGAGGACATCGGTATCGGAGGATACACAGCATTCTGGTGGTGCTACAGCGGGGGATGATGTACAGAAGAAGGCTAAAGGTGCGGAGAAGAAAGTAGCGGCCGCTGCAGGAACTGGTTGGTTTGGTGGGATTTGGAGTAAACTTGCACTGCGACCGAAGAATCAAATGAAATTACCAGATGATAAAAATCCCACGGTAAGTCATTGATCTTTTACAACTTTTTGATAATGGTTTGCCTTTATTTGAAATATATTGAAAAGGCTGGGAATTATTTATGTAATATTTTCTAGATTGTATGGGACCAAGAAAAGAAAAGTTGGATCAACTTGGATGAAGATAATGCCGACGCTGCTGCAGAGTTGAAGCCACCTCCGAAGATGTCGGATATGATGCGTGGCCCGGAACCGCAGTCGCTGCCAGCGATGTCTACCAACTACGGTGGAGCCCCGCAAATGCCTAGTCAACCCACGCACCAACCGCAAAGTTTGGACGCGATGCCGCCCAGTGACGCCAAACCACCGTTGCCAACGCAGAACATTTTCAAAATGCAACGGGGACGCAGTACGTATTCATTTATTGAAATCTCCACGAAACATACTTTAATTATTATTTTATTTGCATAGATCTGAAAAAATCCTACGTCGACGTATTTAATCCAAGTGGCAAACCCCAATCGGCTGGCTCCAGCGCCGATTTCACAGCTCCGACGATGCCGACTGCGTCTGCTGCTCCCATGAACTTCTTCGTACCAGCGCCGGTGGATCCTAATGCGCCGGTCGACTTCCTCACGCCGTCGGGCATGTCACACGCGGATGGCAGCGGCCAGGTCAGTGACGTGCACTGCACTTGCATGACATTTTATGATCGTATTAAACCACATGCATGCCACTAACTGTTTGTAATTGATCAGCTCTTATCATCATTGGCAATTTTTGCATGGGGCCGCATTTTGTTATAGTATTGTTTCTGTTTTTGATTCATACGATTCGCTGGGGGTCATCTTTCCGTTTGGTTTGGGCTTGTTTTTGTTTGGTGGTTGAATGTCTACGTGGGGGCGTTTAGATGTCTACATGGAGTTCGGCTAGTTCGCTCTCAAGAGAGGTGCAATCGTACACACGACCCAAACGCACTCTACGCTAGGCACATTTCTTTATTTGCATTGCTTTTGTAAGTCTTCATTTTCATCATCAATTTGGAGTTATTGGAGCATTCTAATGAATATTATATTGATTGACAAAGACACACCTTCAATTAGTTGTTACTCATGCTTACAAAGAAGGGATTGTAAATTTATACGATATTATTATTTTGTGTTGATTCATCGGTATTTTACTAAAATATCGGAACATTTACCGGCTCTTTTTGATGATATTAACAATTTACTGATAAGTCTATTCTATAGACCGAATGTGATCTCTTTTAATAAGTACCTAACAAGGCGAGTGCCCGTCATGGAATTTAATGAAAATTATTGTACATGAAGTCCATACATAGAAATAATTTTTGTCAACGGGAATTTTCGCCGTTTTGAACTTATACTAAAACGGCGATTGTTGCTGTAATGCAATTTCTGTACTATTCGTACCAATATTTTTATTTTCACCAAAAATCTGCATTTGTCTCATCTATATGAGAAATTATTAGAATACTCCTTATGCTGAAGCTTAAATTCTGAAAAAATAAAATGTCCGTTTTTGTCTAATATTTTGATTTCTTACAGTCGCATCAATCGTGATAGTATAATTTAATGGAATCATCGTGCAAGCATCATAGACATACACAAAATGGGTTTCGAGACGGGTGAAGATATTGCGGTTATTTGCAGCATTTTTAGCCTAGATTTATGGTAGGTAGATAGGTAAATGAAATGATTTTTTAAAGAAATTGCGATCCTGCATGCAGATCGTAGATAACGATAGGATTTATGCGTTGTGAGATGCGGATTGAAGACAAATGTTATGTGGCGCTCGCTTGCTGTGCGTTATATTTTTCATTGGATAACGGACAGATTTACAGATCATGGTTTTATTGATATTGCCTTGTATATACAAAATGTAATGGTTATGTCAAAAATACATCTAAGAATCTACGTGATAAATGCACGCATAGGGAGCAACTTAACAGATTGTTTTGTATAATTACGACAAAGTTTTGTACAAAACAGTCTGTTTGGATACTACTTTAGAAATTTGTCTAATAATAAAATTTACCTTATTTTAAGTTTACATAATGACTTATATCGGGACTAAGGCTTTCATCTTCCCGGAATATTGTTTTATTACTTAACAAGCATGAGACAAGTTACTTCTATTGGATTAAACAAATTAAACACTTTCATGCATTCTTGAAAAAAAGTTAATGACGTCAATAGTCGACAACACAACTGGAATGGATGATGAAAAGAGGGACATGGGGAACTACGTTTAATTACTCATCAAAGATATAGGTTCAGGTCACTGTGTTGTACATGGGGAATTCCAAGACGTCATTAAATTAGTAGTAACCGGATAATTTAATGATAACATATCACAGCGCAAATTGAACCCTTATAGTAATGCAAACATTGAAACATGGAAAATACCTCAATAGTTCTATCAATATTTGTGTATTTGCTAAAGAAAAAATAAGCGTATATCGAATTCAATGGCATCGTAATTCGTGGTGGTACTTTTGGTACCTTGAGTGGAACTACTCTGTAGAAGTTGCGGTAGAGGATTTTGACAATTGGCTGCGCTTACGACACAATCTCGTTTGTTGGTGCAGAAGGAGTTTGTCTTTGCGGTTGAATTTACGTCCGCATCTATCACAGTCAAACGGTTTGTCACCGCTATGCACGACAATATGGCGGCGTAGATTGGAGGAGTGTGCGAAGCTCTTGTCACAGTTTTCATGTGGGCATAGGTACGGTTTTTCACCGGAGTGCGTCCGCAGGTGCTTATTGAAATCGCCTCGGTGCGTGAAGGTTTTTTCGCACTGGGTGCAATGGATGCTGCGGCGTCGACGAGGAAGCTCTGCCTGCGATGTGGAGGCGCCATCTTGAACGGGACGCGCCGACATATTGGCGATCGCCAATGGCAAATCATCGTCGCTGCCATGATCTGGGTATCCAGTGGATGGTGGTGAGGTGGAACGGGACTCATCTTCTTTGGGGTCTTTCATAGGTAGGTAACCGTTGCATCTGAAATTCCAGAGGTGTTTGTTGAGGATGTACGTTTTGAAGCTCTGAAATTGTTCGAAAAACGTCAACTTTGTTGGTGTTAAAAAACTTTCTTATACTTGTTTAAAAGTTTACCAACATTTGCAAAGAAAATTGCTTTAGATAACTTCAGGTACTCACAATAGGCGTCGTTTTGGAATGTTCGAAGTGCTTGCGTTGCACTTTAAACGTCATTTTTTGAATGTTTAAAAGTGCGCCGTTGGTCTAACGTCGTTGTTCTTAGCCGTGTTGTTGTTGCGTTGTAGATGCAAGTGGAATGAAAGCAAGAACGTCCGTCATAGTCGTATATGAGCCGGGCGTATCGGAATCGGATGCGTGCTGCCTGGTATTCCGGGAATCCATCGAAATTCGCTGTGATATTGCCCGCGTATAAACGTACGCGAGCAAAATCAAATTGGGATCCCCCGTAACCGAAAGTTGCGAAGCAGCGGAACGCACCGGCTGACACGTCATCGTTTTGTCGCGGAATTGAGCGATCCACGGAGAGCGTTCCGCGAATTTGTGTTTACAAACTATCAATGTACGTCATCAAATCGTAGTATTCTCGGTGCAAGTGTTCCGCGTTACCTTGTCTCATGATTTTTAAAGGTGATAAGTTTAATTTTTTAACATACATTATTTTACACACTACTTGTATGTGTAAAACTTGCAAGTTTATCTTCTTTTTCAAACGACAATAAACAACAACGATGTTAACAATAATAACAAAAAATATATTATGTGCTATTGAGAAACATTTTATTGTAATATAATTCAGTTCAGTTCATCATTATCTCTTCGCGTTTTCCGTAAATTTTACGATAGTATCAAAAACTTTGGTACCAGAATCACTGAGATGCGAAAATTATATAAATTTCCTTTTTCATACACTTCGGGAAAACGTTTTTCGATATTTTTGTTGCAGAATTTAAATCAAACAGCGCCGTCTTTTAGATAATAGTAAAATCACAAAGTTGCGTTAAAATATTCAAGTAGGTATCAGTATTTCTAAGGTGGTTGAATATTGTACGTTGGTCAATAGATGGCGCTTTCCCATACTCTAAATTTAATTATGAACGATGCAACTGCACACAGATTAAATTAAATTTATTTTGTGAAATTAAAATTATGAAAAGGAATAGTCAACTGTAAAAGAATATATGCAAAGATTTGATATAACCTTTGCGCTATTTCGGAACAAAAAAAAAACAATGAAAAAAAATTAATTCACAAATTAAAGGGTACAGGGAGAACACAGAACACGATGGAACATTTATTATACCACAAATTTAACATACTAACAATAAGTAATATCATATTTTGCCTTGACAATCGTAAATTGAAAAATTTAATTATTGTGAACATCTAGTAAACATTCGTATTAAACTATCGTCCTTTTTCAGAATATCCATTATCGAATGGATGCGATGAGTAGTGAAATTATTATCTGAATCCATATCTTTGTTTCCCATTATATTTGCGATGGGGATTTGTTTCAGAAAATTTTGCTTGGGTTGAACTATCGGCACACGGGATTCTATACTGGGGGCACCAACTGAAGTTTTTCTGTAAATACTCCACGGTTTCTCAGGGCTGTAAACCCTCGAAAAAGCCTCCGCTACGCGATCGAAGTTCACTTCAGGATAATCCTTTGAATCGCTTGGCGCGTTGATGAATATTGGCTGCACAGGTGCGGTGGGATCATCTTGCTGTTTGGGCATGATGAGATTCTTTAGTTTTAACTGACGGATACTGTTATATCGCGTAATCAACTCCAGGGAGTCCACGTGCCTGCTTATAGCTGAGAGACAAGTTATAGGTGTCCGATCCAGGGATTTTCTCTTATCTGTTGAAGATCCAGTGTTATTTTTTACGCGTAATGCGCTAGGCAATTTGTTTGCGTGGTGTGCGCTGTCAATTGATGCCTTATGCTTGTTCAGCTGTATTGTCACATCAGAGAGATTTTGCATAGTGTTATTGTCTGATTGGGCAACCGTAACACGACGTGATTCCTTACGCAGTTGGAGTGTCTCTTCTGAGGATGCGGGGGCCGTGTGCGTTTTTGAGGCATTTGCAGACCCCTTTATTACTGAGGCATTTCTATCCCTCATAAGAGTAACTGAATCAGTAGCGCCTAATAATTGTAGTGGCGATTTTGAGTGGGACATTTCTGAATGCCTTCCGACAGATGGGCTATTTGCTTCCTGTAGTTGTACAGAGTCTCTTACAGCTAACAAACCAACTGGATCTGGTGCAGTGTCATGGAGGAAACATACACTAGCAGCATGATAAGATCGAATCGAAGGTTCACCAATTTCCTGGGGTTCCTCATTAACTTGTCGAATTAAATTTACCAAATCTTCTACATCTTTACTCCATAGCATATTTGAGGGCTTCTTGAATGGTTCCTGAAGGACCTCATTCCTGAAATCTTCCCTTACATACATGCGATCCTTGTAATACAAAGCGTACAAGTCATCAATCTCCTTCATTGGAGGACCCATTTCATTAAGGCAGTCGTGGTATTTTAAAACCATATTTTCATCTTCCGCAACTGATTCCTTTGAGACTTTTCTCCAAGGCATTAATAGTCTGGCCAAAGGGGGTTTCTTATTTCTTTGGGAGCGTTCCAAAGCTTGCGTAAGCTCAAAAGTCATCATTTTCTCGACACTTAGAAGAAACTCGGCTTGCGTGGGTGATGCTTTAAGGGTGAAGTTAATGAACTTCTGGAACTGTATGAGTACACCAAGAAGACACTCCTCGCGTATTTTTAGTTGTCTTTGCTTCTCCTTTAGGCTGCAAATAGCTTTGTGCAAATCGACGGTTTTTATTTCCAATTCCTTTTTTAGGTGTTGTACTTGATGGTTCATAGCACTCATAATGACATTCTGATCAGTTGCACATTTCCTCCGTTCTACACATAATACATACATTAAACTGGCTAAATTATTACACTGCAAGTTGTGCTTAAGTTGCTTTAACACGGTGTCAAAAACTCCTTCTTGATGTTGTAAAGCGTGTTGAAATCTCTCCTGTTGACCGCGTAACCGGGCCTGAAACATGGCTTCCAATTCCCTTTCTTGCGCTTGTAGGTCCGCCATAAATTTATGTGTCAACTCTAATACGGTAGCATTCACTGCGCTTTCAATGCGATCATTGACCATATCCTCTTGACGTTGATGGCAATCAGCAATCTGTTCTTCGATCAGATTCTCGTAATATGAACGGAGCGATGCTTCCAAGGCTGCTAATTCAGCAACGAGGACTTCTTCAAATTCAGCATTGACTGTCTCCATGTATTTCTTGAATTTCGCTTCGTTTTCTTCGAGCATTGCTTGAATCGCTCGTTCCTTGTCGCGTTCTGCTAAGAGGACCATCAGCTCTTCAAGGTTATCTAAAGCTAGACGCTTTTCTAACTCCACAGCAGCCATCCATTGAGCCTCAATTTTTTCACCGAATAAGAGGATACCTTTGTGGGTGAGAGCTTTCATGTACGTTGTTGTCAGTGGCGGTTTCAAGACGACCTTCCCAATCATTAAATCACTGGGGGACAACCATAGTAGGTTACCAGGTCCTTGGAGTGGATTCGTGAGTCTAAGGGGCTCCCTGAGGGCTTCCGGGCATTCATCCATGAGGACTTGTGCGAGGTCGTTTCCGAGTTGTCGTTTGGCTTCCGACATTGTAGGAACTTGTAATTTTTTCATGTAGTTCTTGCGCTTGTGGTAAGGACAACTGAATTCCATCATCGTGGCGGCTGATTTGGAATTTAGAAGCGATCAATTTTATCATGTACTATAATTTCATTTAGCTTCGATTGTATATGAAAAATTTACATGACTTGGTGCAATTTTATATGCTATGCTGACATTGATGACAATTTTGTCCATATTTTGTCAACGTAAACAGATATAACAAACATGTTGTATTGTTTATATCATAATTATAATAACTATTTTTGATCTTGAATTTCAGGAGACTTGGGTGAAGTTATCTCACTGAGGTAAATGACCCCAAGCGAAGAATTAATCCACTTTGTACTACGTGCGGTTCATTGGCGCCGATAAAATAAAAATATAAAAAACAAGTACATAAATTGTGACAGAGAAAACACATACCAAACAGTTTTTATTTATAAAAATTGTCCATTTAAAATGAAATTAGTCATAACAAATCATCCATAACAGATTGCTTAAAACAACAGTTAACAATATTTGTAACGAGTACGACCATATACATTAGTATTAAATTAAAACCTATATAACTCTAGAATATACTATAATAAAAAACAAAACAAAAACGGTGCAACACTGTCACGCGCTCACATTTATATCATACATAAATTTCAGTAATTTTGAAAAATGTCCATTGTCTATACACATTCACCAAACAAAATATTTGAAAACGGTAACTAATTATAACTTGTACTCTCTCGTAAGTTTTGGTTAATAACCTACAACGAAACTTAAGTGTACTTAATTGTGACTAGAGATTGATATTTGTATTTCTTCTTTTTTTACGTAAGATTTTTGATTTGAATTCATCCAAGCATCTTAATGTTTATTATTTTAGTTTAAACAATTATTATAATTGTCGATATTATCACATAGTAGTTTCAAATTCATATATATTCAATTTGATAGAGTTCTTTATATATTCTATATATATTCTTATGGGTATATAATTAAAATCGAGTACCAAATACTACGTGTTACGGTGTAAACCTTCATTTTGGCGTGTGTCGGATGTGGTGAATTGTCGCTTATCAGCCTTGGCATTAATTTAAGTTACTTTGCTTAACATTGAGCTTAGATATTTGGTGATACTCTTCGCTTGCGTCAGACTAGAGTTACGTTTATCGTGGCTTTGATATGTTGGCGTGTTTCATGGCGAGAAGACCCGTAGACTGCGTAGGAGCGTGGTGAGGACGCCGGCGAGTGTCTCAGCTTCGCCAGCTAGATGCTCCTCGATGGTCGCTGGCGAAGTTCGGTCTATATGGGTGCTGATCAGGTGACGGAAGGCGCCGGTCACGTCGTGCACCTTCAGCACCAGGTTGCGCGTCTGCAATGGTGCCGTCGTGTGGCTGGCGAGGTCGGCGCACAACTCCGTCAGTCGGCGCAGGATCGTCAGACACACGGCGAGATTCTCGGGCAGATCTGGTAGGCTGGTGTCGGACATCGCAATCACCAGCATCTTGCTGGAGTGGACCAGCTGCAGGGATTGGGTGGTTAGTTCATCTTTCGCTATCTGAAAATTGAACCACCCGGTTATCCAATATGGAAATTTTGTTACATGAAAGGTATCAGAAGTTTTAAAACTGATATAGGAAAGACCAGATATTACGGTACTTCGATCAGAGGTTTAAGGTACCAGAATAGGTACAGATGAGATGATGTGGAACTAAAGTTGAGATAACATTAAAAAGGTTGGGATGTGAGGATGTTAATGAGTACTACTCACTTGAAACTTCTCCTCGGACATAAGGCGTCCACCACCCTGCGACTGGGCGGTGTGACACTGGGCGGCCACCTGATCTAACCTAACTAGAAGGCTCGCCATCGCCGCGTCAGTTTTCGCGAGGAGGTTCTCGCGGCTAGACATGCAGGCGGTCGTGCTGGTACCGTTACGGCTACAACTAACATTGGATGCAACTGACGATGGTACAACCTGATGGTGCTGATGATGATGCAGGTGAGGCGGGTGCGGATGGCCGTTGAGGTCCTTTCTACACGCGTACTGGTTCACGTTATTCACGTACGCGGTGGTGGTGGAATCGGTACGGGGACCGTCTGGGGAATCTATGGGTATCGCGGTGAACTGGGCACCGCGGCCTACAAGAAACGGATTCGATTCAACAAAGAATGTACTCGACCTAAGGGAGTAGTTACTTCGACATTCAACATTAATACTACATGATGATACAGAAAAAAGATTTACAATTACAAGAAGATACAGAGGTATGTACAGGGCGGAAGGAAGTCTTACTTAAGAGCGTAGTACCTACCAAGGAATGGCGAAGTTGGTGTACTGACCGCAGTACACCCGAGTTTGACATTGCTCTCCGCATCCAGGTCTAGATCATTGTACATGTTCTTATTGCGTTGAAGGTGTGGCGAACCAATGCCAGCGGTTCGTACTTCTGGTGTGCTTTTTGCCTGGGCGAGATTGTTCTTCCGACTGCGGAGAACCTCAAGCGGTGGGAGTGGTGGCAGTGGGGGTTTCTTGGGAGGCAGGAAGAGATGTGACTGATTCTGGTGATTAACGTCATCCGCTCGCGGTGGTAGTTTAGGTGGTGCATCCCTATCTTTAAACGTGGAAAGCATTGATTGGCAGCGCTGTCTTTCGGTAACGGCGTTTTTTGGAGGCCGTTCTGGGGGCTTTTCCTCAACGGAACCACGACGTGGAGGTAGCGCTACTACATCATTCGTCTTCTCTCCACCACCTGAGCAACATGAGAACGTGCCTTTCCTATCGACCGTCGCATATTCGATGGTGTTACTAGTGGTGCTCGCTCTGCGTGGCTTCGGGGGGACTTCCGGACTCTCACGTATATCCGGCGGTGGTGGAATGATGTACGACATTATCTCCTCAGGTGTTAACTCAACGGCCGGCGTTACTTTCTGCGTCGGTGGCAGGATAGTCACGCTAGCAAGAAATTCCTCCAAATCCAGGTTCTCGTGTAAGACGCCGAGTTTGTTCAACTTTTCCATGGAATCCGCGAAAGAATGTGGGGGGACATGGATGGGTGGGAGGGCGCCATCTAGTTCATCCGGTGTCCCAGGAGGTGGTAACATTGTAAGGTCGATGATATCGGGATCAAAATATAGATTACCACCATCATCGCCTTGCGAATCAGTCCTGCCAGTTTTTAATTTTTCGAGATACGCACGCAACTCTTGACTTTCCTGCCCTTGATTCGAGGAACTATCCGGACTATGGAGGCCGAAACTCACGCGTGCTTTGCCACCGTTTAAACTATTCGTGGAGTTGCTCGGATCGGCGCTGCGCTTCGGCGAATTATGCGGCGTATACACGGAATCGTTATCGCTCTCCGAATAGCCAATCTCAGATCGAAGCATTTCAATCGCGGCGTTCGTGAACTGAGCACGCTCTTCAGAAGATTCACGTGCACCCTTCGCGAGTAGAAGCAGGGAATCACTGTGGCGCAACGGGTGCTCCTCGTTCGGCAAACTGTCCGAATCACTCTCGATATCGACGCTCGTTTCCTGCCACTCGGCGCACGACTTCAATTGTTCCTGCAAACTCGGTTCTCCATTATACGCAGCAATATTCTGCATTTCCTGCACGCGTCGCAACACTTCGTCATTCTTCGCCTCATAAATGGCGCCATCACCATACAAATCCCACTTAATTTCGTTATTCTTCACAATTGAACTATTCATATTACTATCGAGACTAAAACCGGAAAGTAGTGACTTGCTCTGGCGCCCCATTGTGTTATATAATCCGTTGGTCTTTCGGTTCACGTTTTGATATGATGGCGGCGAGGTAAACATTACACTCTTGACCTGCTGTTGATTTAGGTAACTCCACCTATCAGGGACAACCTTATGCTGACTGAGATATGGAGGGGCAAGGTCTTCAACTACCTGGGACTCTTCACGTTCAACTCGAAGAATATTATCGGTGGCGAGGCGATAATACCCCTTCAGGACCAGTACCAATTCGTTGGCATCGCGCTCCTCTAATGTAACCGATACAACTTGGTCGCTTTTCAAGTGAATGCATACATTATGCATGAGTTCGTCTTCGGATCGTACGTCTACTGTGCAAATATCTTCTATATTTGCGATTGCTTGTGGCTGTGCAAAGAAACATTGTCATAATTTATCAGAATAATTGAAATACAATGTCGGGCAAGAAGGACTCATCATACTCCATTAAAATATCGTGTATTACAACGTGATTATGAAGAAAATATGTGCCAACTTACCACAGAATTGCGGGAGCCCGTAATTTGACTGATGCCAAACTTGGGACTAACGAGTATTACTCGTTCCATCACGTCCGCTTTCGGTCCTGCGGAGAAACACTTGGCACCGTAGCTCGGCAACTGGCTGACGATATCCAAATAGTGCAGTTTCGCCTGCAGCGCCGTCAGCTGCTTCCCGGGTCCTGCCATAGTCGAGTGCAGCTTGAGAAAGTGTGCGACGAGCTTCCGCACCTCCTTACGCTTCATTTTCTCCAGCAGCGATGCGGGCACGAAGCGCTCCAGACCGAACTCGCGCCTGCCGAACACGAACACACGCCATAAGCACATACATCATGATAAGGGATCGACGTGGGTGACACTTTAGAGGTAGATTAGCCCAGACAGAGATTATAGTCATACAAGAAGGATAGAGAGTGGTAAGAAGTGAGAGAAGAAAGTGGAAAGTAAAAACGATGGAAAACACAGAAAATCAAATTTCCGGCGGCACTTACTCGACAGTCTTGACGGTGAGCTTCGATGCTTGCATGTTGTTGGCGAGGGCGTGCTGGTAGACATGCAAGGCAGCAAGCCGCAGGGCGGTGTCGTACTGCAGTTCGGGGGCAAAGCGCTCCTGGATGACGTCGTTGCAGCACTGCGTGAAAAGATAGTCCAGCGCGACGAGGTCCTGCTGGGCGAGGGCCGCCGCCGACGAGGGTACGTAGGCTATTCGATAGAGGCAGCGCAATTTATGCGCCCCAGGTCGTGATGCAATCTGAAAGCGTACCCGTCGCGAATGCCTTATCACAAACCGTATGTCTATCTTCAAAGGCATGAATGCAAATGCAACGTAATGCATTGGTCTATGATAAGATATTTCGTGCCTTGGTTCTCTAACAGATATTTTACAGCAGGGGTTCTGAATATTTCCTGAACAAAATTTATCTATTTTCCGTTTCAACACTTCGACTTGGGTCAATTTGGTTATCATTTAAATTATTTTGGTACCCGAGACTACTCTCGATATGAAAGATTCACATTGGTATCGACCCATATGTTAGGAATTTCTTTTTAAGGGATCTTTATAACAATATGCAAAATTTGTAAGATAACAGGTCCAAAAGAAGGAAAGAAGAAATAAAATAAACACCTGTTTGATCTGTATCAGCTTATGGAAATACAGATCTTTTTATAGCATTCATTTTCTTTCGAAGGACCTTAGGCTAGGACTCCTCGAAAACATAATTTAATCGCTCACAGGATTTTTTTTAGATTTCGGGGAAGCAAACATTGAGGCACACTCGAATTAATCCTTCCTCATTCTTGACTTGTTCTACCATTACACGTTAAAGTCTCGATCCCAATGAGATTCTCCTTGAACTAGGTCCTCCCATGGTATATCTTCTTGTTACCAGTATGTCCCACTTATATCACAAAAGTATTTTACAAGTGTTCAACTTTAACAAAACAATCTCAGGGCCAAATCACGAAATATCCTCTTAACATTTCGCATCTCCCACTGAATGTGGCGATAATCCGGATGGAGACAAGATAAACAGACGGTAAATCAGATACTCACTCGTGCCAGCGCATCGGAGGGATCGAGCAGCGTGAGCTTATTCCGCTTCAGCGATTTGATATGTTCGACGACGAGGCTGAAGTGCTCGGTGGCGCTGAGACAGAGCTTGGCCTGCAGCGACGCGACGACGTCCTGCACGGTTGTCCACGCATCGTACTTGAACGATTTCGTCTGGCCGTTCTCCAGGAACACCTTCAGGACGTTCGCCATCGGCGCCACACAGAGATCCCCCAACGAAAAGGCGGACGGCTGTGGGGTGAAAGAGATTCGGGCGTGCCCAGATGGAACTGTTACATATCGATAATCGGAAATGGTTGCGGAATAGCGGTGGTTATTTTGAAAGGGGTGTTCGAAGGGAGGATGAAAATGACAACTTGTGTCGTCATTGCCGTATCATTCATCATTCGGTATTGACATGCTCATATGTTTGGACGCGACGTTGATAAATTCGTAAAATTGATAGACGTATCGATTTTGTGGTCAAACGTCTCCACTATTTCGTGACTAGTTTCATGCATAAAATTTGACCTGTAGTAACCCAATAGGTTCAATCCATTATGAATTAGTAAATCAGACTAGTGCTATCCAACTGAATATTGTGTACCTTCGCGGATTCCATAACTCGTTAGTATTCCATAATTGTTTATCACGAAGGGAATTTTAGTTAACCTAATTCAAACTTTCATAACCTAGCCGTTTCCAACATGCCCTTTCCATTTCAAGTATACTAAGAAGGGCCAATAAAAGATAATTGGAAGATAATGTACTTCCCTCAACCATAGATCCAGATATTAAAACTACTTACCGGGAATAGAGGAGCTCCATTAACGCAGACGCTTTCAGCAAACCGGACCCGACTCGGTTTAGTTCGTAGTCGAGCCCGTTTGCTGGCGGACAGGAGCGTGGATTTCCGTGCGCCTGCTTGTTCCTGTGGCTGGCAGACGACGAGCGTCACCGTGGCGCTGCACGCTCGTATCAGGGAGATAACATGCTCCCGTGGGGCCGTCTTCACATCCTCACCGTTAACTTGGATGATCTGATCGCCAGGTAGTAACTGCGAACACAGACGTCACCCAACACCACAGTAAATTCCAACAATACATCTCAATTCTGTGGTACAATATGCTAACGACACGTTACGTTGATCGATTTAACCGAATCTGCTTGACATATTAATGGCTCTTAATCGAATGCTTAATCTATTGTAATTAATCAGCAGGTATCTAGCCGCTTTATGAGAGCTTAATTATGACTTAATGAGAATTAGATTTTGAACTGTAGTTGATTGTAATAGAGTACTTGTTATTTATGAAATTCCGCAGGATTTGTAAATAAATGGCGGTACCGAAGAGGCTCCCTTATACACATGATTAATATGGAACACTTGGTCTATCTTCAAAGGCATATATGCAAATGCATACATTCTATGATAATGTATTTCGTGCCTTGGTTCTCTAACAGATGTTTTACTGCAGGTGCTCTGAATGTTTCTTGAAGGGACACAAAATTCATCAATTTTTCGTTTCAACACTTCGGGTTGGGTTACCATTTCAATTATTCTGATACCCGAGACCAAACTTGATCTGAACGATTCAAACTGGTATCGACCCATAGGTTTGGCATATCTCTTTAAGGGATCTTTATAAATATATTACAAATATGCAAAGTTTGTAAAAGCCCCAAAAGAAGGAAAGAAGAAACAAAATAGAGAAAATTGGTGAGGATCAAAATATACAAACGTACAGAACACCTATTTGATCGGTATTAGCTTTTGAAGTAGATCCTTTAGAGTTCGTTTTTCTTCGAATAATCTTAGGCTAGGACCCATTGTAAACAAAATTTCATCATAGATTTTAGGGGGGCAAATATTGAGGTACACTTAGTTAATTTTGTTATTTCTTGGCTTGTTTTCCCACTAATAATAAGAAGAATAATGAATAATAAGAAAAACTAAGAATAATAATGAATAAGAATCAGGGGTAGTTCAGAAGATGCTTCCTAATAGACAGGACTAATATAGAGAAGGACCAGGGGATTCCCCTTGGGGCACATTTGACTCACCTCCCAAATTGGGAAATATTAGTGACCCACATCTTCATTCTTCAGGCAAAGAATGAAGGCCAATAAAAACATAAACATCCCCACCCCAAACGTAAAGTGCCTAAAGGCCTCTAGACGATCTTAATCCGTCATTGGTAACAATATGTGTTTCCATATCTCCTGAATCTAACGAAACCCAACCAATCAAGTCTTAAATCACTGAACTAAATCTGATTGACGTTTGACTTAGCCTAATGGAATCCAATTGAATATATTGGATATTAAACAGCACTTGCATAAATCAGCTTCAATAAAAATCGTATTATGGTAATTTCCAGCAAATGCGCTTACCTTATCCACACTAGGTCCACCCTCGGTGACAAACCGCACGATGACGGGCTTCTCGGAGCCGGCGACGAAGCCGAAGCCCAGCGCGACGGACCGATCCAAGACGACCGTCCGTGGCTCGGGCGCCTCCGTAGGCAGCAGTGCTCTCGTCACGGGCATCTCATACGTCGTCGTTTTGTTCACATGACTACAACAAACAAGCAAAGAGTGGCCACGTTTGAGAAGGTTTACTTACTTCTCACTGAACGAGAATCGAATGAATACAAGTAGGCCCAAACACGCGTAAAACATATAACGCGTAAAATCCGTTTATAAAGGCATCACTCGCGCGCTAATTCCTTAATGCGATTCGCAATGAAATGTCGGCACAATAGCGCGAGACACGCGGCGCTGCATTGCGCAGATAATACTAATCTAATTCGGCTTCGAACGGGCGAAATTAATCCAATCACAGCGTGTTTGAATGCGTACGAATGCGCCGTGCATTTGCCGAGTGCATTAATCGGCGAAATATGGGGCGACTCGGGGAAGGGTGGCATTAAAATGATTAAAACTTGCATTTCGACTAATTTCGCTGAAATTGAAGTTGGTGGAGAACGTTCCATGCCTGCGCGTTTCCAAATCGAAATCAAGCACTGCCACCGATTATAACTTATTATTAATGTCGATAATTTGGGATTGGCAATTAGCATTAATTAGTTTCTCGATTGAGGGATGAACTCGCGTTGGTTCAAGTTGGAAGTTGGAGTGTTATATTGAGAGAAATGTTATTTCCCTGCTTGAAAATTCGCAATGCCTGTAACTAATTAACAGCTGTATAATTCTAAAACTGAGATTCTGATCTTTCTCAAAGTACAGTGTATTTGTTTTATTTTTTTCCGATTTTGCAATATTTGTTTTAAATTTTAATTTAACGCTTGTTAAATGAAACTTGTTTCAGAAAAAAATCTACGAGGACTCAATGTGCCCTCTCTTTGCAAAGTTTACTTTAGTAGAAAAGTTAATCAAATCCAATCAAATCTTGATATTGATCAGCTGAGCATTAATTACCTTTCCGAATCGAGTTGTTGTTTCTGCTTGTTTATCTTTGGTAACATATAACTCATTTGTCGGCGGTTCGCAGCATCGATGCCGAAGCTTTTGTTGATCTAACCAAAGCCAACGCGAGAAGCCATATCATTAAAGACGCTCGGGTACGAAAATTGCCCGTACTATTTGTTTAATGCAATCAAAGCATTCACCGGCAACTCGAAATGCTAATGGAGACGATAGTACGCGCATTGATGCCGAAATCAATATGCAATTTACGCACGGCGTCGTGCGAAAGCCATAGATGTGTGGATATGATATATGAATACGATGCAATTTGCGCTCGGCTGGGCAAACATTGAAATTGGCAGGCGCATGTATACGCTCTACGTGTATATGCTCTTAACTCCCACGTGGTGTATGTCATCAAATTGGGGATAATACGTACGTCTGGGTCTGCGTTTAGTTGCAAAACCACCGCGATTTTGCAAATATGGGAAAATTCTATGTGTGCATTTGACGAATCAAGCCGCAAACATTGAGTGACATCGTGTTTTAGATTTTTCACTTCATTGAAATGCATTGTAACTAAAGTTGAAAATATATAACATCAAAACAAAAACCTTTGTTAAACTATACTAGTTCTTTTAACTCTGCGAAATATGGATAGTACTACAATATGAGTAAGTGAGAGGGAAAGCAGATAGACCGGCGAGTTACGTTTCGAAGCGGTTTACCCTCCAATATGAAGCTATCACTTCTAAAAACGACAATAAACAAAATTTCTTAGGAATTTAATTATTGAAATGTCAATCCTACCCAACTTTGATGTATCAATTTAATATATCTTGATGCTAGACAACATAATTGTAAGTTTAAGTCTATTTCGAGAATTCTAATCCTTCGAGAAGTATCACAGTGTAAATATTCTCATTGATGATTGGCGATGTTGTGTATCCAATTTCCGCGAAGTTCCGTGGAATGGGGAATGAGAAAAGCGACGACGAAATGAACGATTGTAAAATGTAAATTGCGTTCGGCGCGTAACACTGTAGCGCCTCGCTCGCTTTGATGCGAATATTGCGTGCGCGCATCAAACACCTGTTGTATTTCGTAACGCAATGAATTGGCGCGGATGTCAAATGAACACATCTCATGACCTAATATATTCCGCTCGACTAATGCGTTTTATTTGTTGCGCATCAGCGGTAGATGAATGCATATTTGCCGGCCGTATTTACCGCCGCCGCCATGCCACCTACACCGCCCACGGGTGAGGAAATACGACAGCAAAATCTGCACCGTTTGCAATGCTGCCCCCTAACAGAAGCACGATTAATGAATTGCCGATATTGAATTACGTTGGGAAACTAATTCGAGACGTTCAGAAAATTATGAAAATTAGAAAGTTAATATGCTGGACTTATTATTTATTAATAAGCTTATGAAGTTATTTATATTCATATACCTTGATTAAAAATCATAAGAGAAAGTACATAATAAGTACGATTGTAAATTTCTGCGAATTTTGCGTTCTTTTTATTACATACTGGGAACCAAATGAAATAAGAAGAAAGTGATAATGAGTATTAAAACTTTATAACGAGATAAACAAAAATTTAGTGGAGGATATTCATTCGTTCTATCGAGAAGAACACCGATAAACTGAATATTAATAAATATTGCAAAGAAAATAATGTGAATAATTGGAACTAACGAACAGTATCGTAGTCACACTAGTTTAACAAAAATTATGTGTTCAATCAACGAAAGCGGATAAGAATTTACGTAAATATTCTTATAAACTCTTTATAATGTGGGAGAAGCGTCTCCCGGAGTATCGAAGTATGAATAACGAATATACTCCAAGACAGGCAGAAGGCAGACAGACTGGTGCCGTGATCGTTACTCTGAGAAGCAATTTACCCTCCGTAAAAAGTTATCACTTCAAAAAATCAGGCAACTTCTTGACCATTGTTTTGCCTGATAATCATTGAAGGAATCAATTACCCTCAATAAAATGTTATAAAATATGTTGCTTAAAAAATAATAAAAATAAATAAAAAAACTTACTTAATATAATATGATCGTCCTGAATCATCAAGAGCTCGCTCCCATCCATAGGGCAGTGTATCCTCTCCTGTACGCCACGCCTCGGCTGGCGGTAACCAGGAGGCGGTCTTCGTCACATGACTGGAAAACAAACAAGGGAAACATATTAGCACGCCAGCAAACCGCATATAGAAAAGTTGGATTCATTTATTTGGTGGAGGCGCCGGACTGCGATAAATTTTCAAGCGTGTGGATCGTGCGTAATCCGCGTTTGTAGGTGCGTACATTAATGCGTTAGTATGCGCCTGCGGTTTAGGAAAATCTCACACTCAGTTGGGGGACGATTGTCAGGGGTTCAAAATTGAAGCTAAAAGCGGTGGAAGCACCGGGCGTTGGTGTGAGGAGGCAAACCGCAAAAGTCCACTAAGCAGGGATTGTGCTCGCGCGAGAGGGTTTTATTGAATG
This sequence comes from Weissflogia rhopalogaster, assembly GCA_019419845.2. NCBI lineage: Eukaryota > Metazoa > Arthropoda > Insecta > Coleoptera > Staphylinidae > Weissflogia > Weissflogia rhopalogaster. The sequence goes on from WSZQ02073445.1 coordinate 102,303, forward strand.
GCTCTCATTTCAGGGGTAGACAGCATTGTTCGAGGGCGCAGCACCGACTCTGCATTATTGAGCTTTCGGCTTTGCGCCCTTGCTGTCCTGCTGGGTGCACCACCATTCTGTCGCTATGTGTGGTTTGGCTTAATAAATTGCAAGAATTAATCAATAATTTGAAGCAATCCATCTATATTATTTAATAATATTTTATATATAAGCTTAGTGAATTTAACCCTATATAAAAGCGTACTGGATTTAACCCTAAAAGGTTTAAAATGAACCAGTTTCAGAAAGTTGTCTGTGGTTTTATATATTTATATTGAGTTGTCTAACTTTTAATCTAAAATTGTAGAGGAAAAGTGGGAAACTAGTTCGTAATATTCAAAGTAGAATGAAAGCACTATTAAATTATGTACAAACAGGAGAAGTAGGAACGTTAAATTGCTTCGAGAAACAAATCTTTCGTTTCCGTTATTGCATTCTTAAAAATGCAATCCTAGCATTGGAGATTTCTTATCTTTTCCTTTTCATTCTTGAGAACTTTCTGTTTCCTAACCGTTATATGATAATGTTCTCTTGGAGGGTGGTACATGTCGAGTTTATATAAGTTAGTTCTTATAGTTTTATAGGAACATGGAGTAATAGATAGTACTTTACAAAATTTTAGATATGTCATAAAAATGCAAACCCCTAGGCATTCCAAAATTTTAAAGTTTTTAATTCTGCAAATATTTAAGAATTGTTCCCCGACTCGGTATTTGAGTTGCATCAGAAATATGAGAGTGGAAATAAAGTGGCATAACAAGATGATACCACTCCTAGTGTGTATGCCTTTCGTGGAGACCAGATTTCTATCCGGAAATCCAAGATTAAAAATAGAAGATATTTCCTAGTATTTTGGTATCAGAAGACCTGCCAATTGGTATCCTACTTCTGAAGCTTTTAGCAGAGGAAAACGATGCTTTATTGTAGTACGAGATGCTTTGAGAGAAATATATTCCGAATGAGTTGTGTCACATGGAAGGGATAACTACTTCCATGTGACACAGTTGACTTCGGAACTGGGGAGTTCATTGGTTCAATGGGCTTTCTTCCAGAGTCTGAGTTTAGAACTTGACGGCCTTAGACCTGGGTGATTTTCGTGACTATATAAAAGTTCGAATTTTGAATGGAGATGTCAATGATCATCTTACGGTGTTCAAAGAAAGTGGTAAACATTCAACGTGGCAGAGGCACTTTATCATAGGGACATCTTCGGGAAGATTGAAGCAAATGATCCAGACTTTGGTCAGAATGCTAATATTTCATATAAATTGAAGGCTCTAACATCAGGAGATCATTTAAAGTTCAAGATGTCGGAGTTCAGTAACGTTTAAATTATAAATGGGGACTTGGACCATTAAACTAGAGATCAAGTCTCGATTTGAAAAAAAGAACCGGGATTACCTTCCTCCTTGGAATATCTGGTCATTTCCCTTGACGTAACACACGACATCTCCTCTCAATAGTTAGACCAACTTTACAAAACTCTTACACGTCAAGCCCTATATTCCTTCTATTCTGATAAACCCCATTTCGGAACTCTTAAAGATCTATAATAAATCACAATTGCGGACCATTGTACTAGAATAATACAATTTCAATTCTTTCTGTTCATATTTATTCAAATTTACTATAACGTTAAGTGAATTTATATTATTTTTTACTTTTTACTCAATTATACCTTCGTAATTGCCTCCTTTGTAAGAATAAAATAAGCAGTGCTAAAAAAGTTAATTTCATGAACTAACGCAGTGATGAAATTTCATAAATGTAATATAAACGTAATGGCACAGAACCAGGGCGCAATCAAAACCCAACAAATCTACAACAAACTTTGTTAAAGCAAAACTTTAAAGCAATTCGTAAAAGCCACGCAGAAAATAGACCAACAAGACACAACTTTCATAAATGCAAACTAACCGAAAGTACCTGAAAACTGAACGAATTCGTTTCAATAAATTCCACGCTAGGCCACCCTCCATGGTGACCACATCAACGAACGAGGGCACAATTAACTAAAACGACCAAACGTACAATCATTAAAAACTTGATAAAAACCATCGTCCCGTCCCACTTTTTCAACCTGCTCTCGCGTTCAAAGGGAATAATTCGGGGGCGCAGGTGTTAATGCAATTGAGCACATTGCGGTCGGAATTGCGAACGCGTCGCACATACCACCACCCAAAATGGTGGCGGCGCCGGGTTTTGGAAAACCGAGGGGAGCGCTTAAACTGCGATCATTAACGGAGGAGGCGGTGAATGTGGTTGCGATGGCGGTGGTGACAACAACTCAACCGAACCCTGGTGCGGTAATACGTACGCACTGCCGCCTCGCGGATAATTGCATTTGCTGATACGCAAGGATAACGGTGGCGGTGTGGTGGCACACATTTCGCTTCCGGCACTCGTCTAGTGCCTCCAAAGACGGTGAATAGCGGCGCGTTGTCTTGGAAGCGGCAGCGACACAGACGTGTGTTTGTGCATTGTTTGCCTTTGCTTCGATTCCCACAACTTCCGACCGAGGTGGGGCAAAGTCGTGCATGTTTTTATTAACACTACGTGGAGCAAGCAATCAAATTAAATTCGGGAGTCCACGGCAGGAAAAGCAAGGGAAAGTAAATATAAAGAGGGTGAAATGTATATGAATAAATAATCGCTGATGCTTGGTTTTATAAAAGAGAAGATTTGTTTTAATATGTAATGCGCATTTTTTTAAAGAATATAAATATGTTTATATGATTTTTGGGAACGACGCTGATAGAGTTTGTTGGTAGCAAGTGCATCAATAGCCCACCCCCACGATATAAACACGATAGATACTCTTCTAGTACTTTTTGGTATGTTTTAGAAAAGATATGTCCAAAGGACTTCTTGATGTATAAATCTGAATAATAGTAGGTCATGACGACTAAAATCAAAACATGTTCGTTAGTACACTTTATTTTATTAGTAGCTTGTTAAAAGCAGCTACTAACGATTTTGATACAAATCGCTAGTTTCCCCCTGCTACAGCGCGCATAATGGCCAATTTCGCATCTAAACCGCGACATAAATCTATAATACAAATTCTAAGCGTTTCTCTCTATATTATACCTATTGCAACTATATTATTGTAGTGTACTTCGTTAAATTTTGATGATTTTTTTTTCGGGGGGATGTTAATATTCATAAATGCATAAGTCATAATCCATCAATGTCATTTTACTCTCAAACTACTCACATTAATAGATTATTTAGGGGGCGATCCATTTTGTGATTGTTTATACAGATACGTAAACAGGAGAGCGTAATTACGCTGAGAACATTAACCAAATCGAGATGATAAGAAAACATTAGTGAACAATGGGCAGTGTAATATTAATTTGGAAATTTTAGATGTAGTATCTTATCTTGTAATATCTTCTAGTTGCGAATGTTTATAAATAGGCCATGATTTCGCGGCAATTAGCCAAGAAGTCCGGACTTCCAAATAAAGTCGTTGTCGGCCGGACTCTTGGTAACGCGACGTCATACGCCATTAGGAGATAAGTCATTAGCATGTATATTAAGGTTTAAAGTTAGAAAATAAAGTTAGTTATATGGTTTTAACCTGGTCACATCGTACCCTCCTCCATCCCTGCACTCCGCTGTCTTGCTACCAGCGTCACGGGCTCGACTTAGATATTGTCGTTGCTCAGTGCAAGAACTCGTGCTCGCGGACCTGCACATCATCTGCAGTGTACGCACATCGAGCATATAGTGATATTATATACTACATCCTATGAAGTTTATCTGTCTTCCAGTAATATTATGGTCAACATTTAGTGGGCATTTTGATTTTAGTCTCATATTACTCTATTGCTCAATTCAGATGATCTCATCCTTAATTATATATTTTGCCGGGGACCCATTTAAACGACATTATACGAATCATGAATTCTGAAATGAAATATTATCTAAAAAGGCACAATATATTTTCCACAATATTATCCCTTAAATTTCTGTCATAACCGTTTCAACACAGAAAATTTCAACATGAAACTGTAAAAAAGAATATAGTTTTTATTATCACTACGTGAAGCACGAAAATTAACTTCTATCCCGGAGGAAATAAGTATAAAAAACGCAATTGTTGGTTCCGTAGTGAAGAAAATTTGTAAAATATGAACAACGTATTCCCAAGAACATTTCCTTGGCACTTCCTTAGAAGTGAAAATTTCATGGTGCGGTGTGCCGACGTCACGGTTAAGCCCTTTATTCACCCTACACAATATATTACGTGCGACGAATAACTAACTTTGGGTTGTCGAGCGCGCTTTTCCGCGTCGTTCATTCCGCCACCGAAAGGCATTGACAGAGGGACGTAAAACGACCGAAAAAAAAAGGTTGTGGGTGGCGCAGACATTTTAAGAATGACAATATTGCTATAGCACACATGGAAAATGTGACATTTTCGATTAGAGGGTATTTCCAATAGTCTACGGATAGTAGTTGTATGTTGAAGTAAAATTACTTGTTACTTCAAGACTTCAAAACTTTTAAATATAATCTTCAAAGTTAGTTTTGGTTCTGAAGAAAAGTTCAAGCAAAATCAATATTGACTTTAGAGAGAGAAATGCAATTTGATATAAGTTATTGTATATATTGTCTGGAATAGTTAGGGAAGTAAACATAACTATTGAATTTCATAGGGTTGGTCTGGTACATTTGTGAAATTAGACATTAAAAGCAGAGTGAATGAATTTCGGAATGTATCGAATCCTTTAGGCACAGAAAATATGGAAAGCTGATCAGTATAAAAAGATTAAAACGACATATCTTGGAAACGACTAATCGTAGCGACTTGCAGTTTATCTTAATCGATTCAGCGATAACCAAGTTAGTTATTATGGGGGAGGTTTTAAAATCTAAGGGGAAAACTGTGGGGGTTAAAGTGTAGTCAAGAATTTGAAAAATGATAAATTCTCCACTTTGGAAGGCTATATCTCGGAAACTATATGAACCAAAGATCCCATATTTTGTGAGAACACGTAGCAACTATATGAGTTTCATCCCGATCGGAGTTACTCAAATATTTTTCAAAATATCTCGAGAACGACAAAATCGACCCCCATATATTATGACATTTTCTAGAGCGTTCCGCTCTATAAGATAGTATAATTCACGTCTATCTGAGAATAAATAGATAGAAAATTTTGACGATATAATGAAATTTCGTCAAAGGGTACCCTCTAAAAAATTCTATTCACTCTATCTATCCTATCCTCTAAAAATTGTATCCACCTTTTTAACTTAGTCTCCTTTTTAACTTAATGACAGTTTGCTGAGTAGCCTGAAGCGGCATTTCGGGCCAACTTTAACAGCCGAGTTCCATATCTTATTGTATTCATTTGTGCTAGAATCCTTACGACTATCAGTAAAATTGCGATTGAAACTTTCTTTAAAATATATTGTACAATTGAACCATTACAATAAAATAAAAACTCTATGTTAGTTTATCATCATATACTATTTGAAATTATACCTTATACCTGAAATTGGATCATGAAATTTGATCCTAATTGTTATATACTACTCAAGAATTGTTTGGGATCATAAAATGGATCGTGTTTCCTATATTTATAATGATACATTTACAAAGTTGGTCAATAATGATTATTATTGACAAATATTAAATTTAAACAATAAAACACACATAAAAAACATTTTGAAACGATAGCAATCAAGTATATAGATCAAATAATGTGAACCGATATATAGTTATAGCTATGCAAAATTTAATTATCACTTTAATCAACTTTGCAACCATTATACAATTCCATATTAATGAAAAAGTGTTTGTTCGACATTTAATTCCATTAAAACTTTTGATACTAGTCGAAAAATTAACATGTCAATTGCGATAAAACCAATTTTGAAAATTTAATAACAAACGAGTATGGAAAATTGGAATTTTGCATTAATCACATTACTCCCATGAGTAATTTATTTGTTCACAATTTTCAAAAAAGTTTGCAGTATTTTTAAGCGAGTTTAGGACATCATGTCATCGGTCAAATCCAAACATTTTTATAAAATTAAAATTTCAATCGTTCCAAATACAGCAACGAGCCCAAAAACAATACCATTTAAATTCAATCTTTTAAACGATACCGCTGATATTTCATACTTCAATACGCATGGCTATAATTAATCACCAAACCGTCAAAAATCGGCCATACAGGAGCATTTTATGGAAATTGCATGTGCGAGAGCTTTCACTGCACTCAGCATCCTGGCCTGCCAACTGCATTTCTGCGTGCACATTTTATAATTCTGACTCCAACTCCAATGGCCTTTGTTCGCCATAGCCTACGTACTCCAGTTTCCAGTTTCAAAATTGCACGCATAGAACGGTGGACATAAAACTGACAATACGATTGTAATCTGCTTTTTTGTGCGTTTGGCGACCCCAGAAGCAGACAAAAAGTTTCATGCTGAGCGGAGCAGTGGCCGGGCAGAACTCCAGCCGACATTTCATATCTCCTAACAAAAAATCGGTATTACTATCCACAAAATGTGATATTTACGATAAAATACGCGTCGTCCAATACTCGGTGAAATCACGATATGTTTGCTTTGTCAAAATGTTCAATTTCGATCGAAATGGAAAAATAGAGTTATTGTATGATATAGTTATATGTAACTGAAATGTAAACATTCCTTTTTTTTTTTTTTTCAATTTTCGAAGATTTCAGAATCTATGCAACTTTTTAAGCATTTGCTTTTCCTGTTAAGGGAGGAAAGAATAACATTTACCAAGAAAAAATACACGATTTTTCCGATTATTTTCCCTCAGGTAACTATGTTCGTTTTGATTTTTTGAAGACAATTTTATGTATGTTAATAAAATTTGGTAATTTAGTGTAAAGTTGAATTTACATATTTGTGAGCAAGTACAATTAATTTAATGCATAATCAGTGCAGTGAAATTTTTGCCTGTTTAAAAATCTATGTTTAACAAGGGGCACGAATTGTCCGCCTTGGAATAGAATGGATTACCATTTCAAAAACAACATGACGTCATATTCAAGAGAATTCAATTATCTATGTATTGAGCCCGGGACCTCATGGATAGTGGACATCGACCATACCACTGCGCTACTTGGCTGTACTGGTACCGTATTAGGTATACAATATTCCGGCTCGAGCATTTTTGTTGTTCTGTTTCCTCTGAACCATGTATTACCCTTCAATTTCACGGTCTCGCTAATATTGTAAATTCTTGCTCCCAGTTTAGAAATTTCTGCCTTAAGGCGTCGTTCACACCGGCTACTTCGGCTTCGGGCTTCGGGTGGGCCTTGTCAAATAAATGTAGTTAAAAAGAGATAGTTAGTGTTGCTAGTTGGCTCAAAGCCAGGGTAATTAAACTGGTTGGGCTTCACAAACTTTTACAAGCATTGTGGAGATAACGAATCTTCCTACCGAAAAGTAGGTAATATGAAATGGAGAAAACACGAAAATCTATCTGAACATGTGTAGAAGTCATGAATCCATCAACGGTACAGACGAGGCCGACACAAGGGCGGACCAAAGCCGACGCGACGGGTGGGTGCCACGGGGGAGGCGATGCCGCCGGTGTCACAGTCCCTTAAGACATATTGTCGAAGAGCCGACACCTTTTAAGGAATTCTAGTACTTTGATTTTCTAAATTTAAAGTTATGCACGCAGTACAAACTAATAATCAAGATTTTTCTTCCATATCAAATTACACATCATTAAATGACCCCAAATTAAAAACCGTAATAAAAACCCGATTAAAACTTTCGGCCAAGTTTTAGGACACGCGCACTCTTGCCGAAAACATTACGAAAGTATGAAAATAAATTTGATAAGTTTGAATCCTACTAATTGCGCGTACCTTCGAGATTACTAATCAAATCACGCCGGAAATTTCCACGAGGCCACTCAGAGCAAATCTCGCGCGTTCGAAAGTCGCGGTCTAAAATTACTTCCAACAAGATTCGAGCGACGATTGCATGGGATTGTGGGCATCTTCTTATAATGAACTTTTAAAGCGAACAAAAAGGATTTGTTCGGGCACGTCGCATACGCCACTTCGCTCCTTTTCGCCACCCGTCTTTCATCCACCCGCCACCAACATAGAATATAAAGTAACACAGCACGTGCAATCCTTCCAGATGCACGACCCTTGAAAAAACTTCCAGCGCTTCCGGGCACTGGCGAATTTTTTACCTTCCAAACTTTTCGCTACCCTCAGCCCGGATGGAAATTAATTAATGCCAGCACAAATTCTGTGTATAATTAACTTATTATATTATTTACTTTTATTGTAGGCTGTTTTAGATTTGTTTATTTTTTAATAAATTTCGTTTGCTTTATTTTATTTCATGATAAAGGTACGGTATTGTATTCCAAAGCAATGTCAAGAAAAAAAAAACTGAGTAAAATAAATAATTAAAAGAGTTGAGTGGGTTGCCCACGATATGAAAATTTAATTTTTCCATTTGAAACTTTCCTTGAAAGACAAAAGTAATATAAGTGACATAAGTAACTTATAATACACCAAAGGTGGCAAAGTTGTTATTTACTAAAGACAAGAGGGTTGTTTATATATAAAGATCAAAATAAAAATATTCCTTCGAAAAGAACAAGATTATACAAATGCAAGGGTAAATAAAATAGTAAACTTAAACTTAAATGACTCCCCTTCAATCTTCTTAAAACGCCACCTGTTCTTGCATTCTCAACCTTTTCAATGTTTCTCTTTTCACCATTTCGACCCCCTTTCCATCCTCCCTTAGTCACCTTAACCAATCATAAGTAAAAGTGCGATCTTTTGGGAGAATCAGATTTCTGACAGCGTAATTAGCGCCAACTTTCAGGACCTGCAATACTACTATGTAATTAATAGACAAATTTTTATCCTGAACCAAAGATGCATGATTTTTTCTTCTAAGAATAAGTGAAATATGAATAAAACTGGAATATTATAATAAGTCAGTTTTCAGGGACCGACGATGTTGAAGTTATTACTCAACTTCGCAGAAGGTTACAATAAATATTGTTATATAAATATTATATAATAAATTTCATTTTATCATGCGGTTAATTTATGGTTGCTTATTTATCCCGAGTTACTATTTAATGCCGAAGCATGCGCGGAGAAAAATCCTCGGCTGTCGAGCGTAATGAAGACAAATAATTCGAAAATTCCCCGAAGAAAAATAAGGGAAACTGCATTAGGTCCGCGGCGCAATCACCTCTTCTCGGGCTACGAGCTTGGGAAAGTGCTGGATTTCCAACGCTTTCCGCAGTTGTAGCCATTTAGGCGAGGAAATGATTAATTTTTAAGCAGACGACGAAGGCCCGCCGCGCTTTTTCTGTCCGCGCGCCGGCTGCTAAATGGCGTAATGTTTCCAAATCGAGCGGGCGGACATGGCGAACACGGCTGATAAAACGCTCCGGATATTGGAAAAGTTCGCGGCGTTGAACGAGAAAACTACAAGTGGGACGGGTGGGAAGGAAGGCATTCCTATCCGGTCGAGGAAAGGTAGGTAGGTACATGGCCGACAAGAAACTTACATTTGCACTGCATTAACGCTTCCATTGGCGAACCGCGTTCGTGGAAATACGCCAGTATTTGAAAGTTGACATTCTTGTTTCTAGAGATGTAAAACAATGTCTGAGATAGATATAGGTAACAAAGTAGGGAACTAAGGAGATTGTTCTATTTGGAACAAGTCTCGGTGACATAAAGAGAGATAGAGACAGCGATGTATGCAACTCAACACCCAACAGATTTAACAATGTTGTCATTTAGAGGTCAAGTTATAAAGGATGCATCAGTAGTATCAGTTTGAAGTTATTGTTGCTTGTAGACATCGGAGAGAGATCTTGAATTGATAATATTATAATATAATATTATATATTATATATATATATTGATAATATTATTAACAATAAGAAAGACATGATCATTTTCTCTTGGATGTTTCCGAACGATATAAGCAACATAATATACATGAGACTTGGCAACATTGTTATTTTGAGATCAAGCAATGTTGATTTCAAGAAATATCAATGATGCTCAGATAAGAAAGATCTCATTTTAACGTAGTATGATGAGTTACCTATGATAAGACAACCCAATATCTTCCTTTAAAAGCAATTTCTAACAAAATAATATATAATCACATAAATGCAAACGTTTTTCACCTCTCAACAATCATATTTCAAAACTAATGTTATCCTAGTTGTACATCACACGCTCTTATATTCCCTTAACCAATTTCCTGCAAACCAAATAATTTCAAAAAAGCGCTGATATATAGAAGAAAAATAACTTTGACTCGCCGAAAGCGTACGTGGGCAAATAAAACACGTCAATTGAAGAAAATTGTTGGAGTTTGCAAGTGAGCACGGACGAGCAGGTTGAAAGATAACTGCGCTCGCCTGAGTAAGCGTTGTTAAACGTGCCCCGGCGCATTGCATCAGCTTCAAATACAATCGCACGTGCAGCGGGACACCGAGTAGCAAATGGAAAAGTATTGCAATGAAGAGAGAAACTTATCGCGCGGTTGTCGCCGATTTGTTGGCAATTTTTTCGTCGGCACTTAGTTTGGTTATATATGTCACGGTGCGTAAAAAACAATAAATTTAAGTTCATTGTCGTGAAAACAGAATCGAGGGCGGGAGGTTGCAGAAAATCTTGCAAGATGTTAAGTTGAATGAATGAGAAAATGCGTTATTCAGACGATAATCTGGTTTGCTCCTCATGTTGGATAAAATTTTATTTTTCTTAGTATACGTTAATGGTACCCATTAACGACTAGTATCTGCCACTGGAAATTTTGGGTGGGAATGAAGATTTTGTTTTATAACAACATTTTTATGTGTTTTAAGAGCACAAATCAAAATTAGGAAACTATGTGTTAATGACCCACATTAACGTTGACTTTGTAAATCCTTAAATCCATCTATTAATGGAAATATCCTCGATCTCACAAAACTATATCTTAATAATACTCAGTAATGTCGCATTTACAATGGTTAATACTACACATTAAAGGTTTCTTCATCCCTATATTACTAAAATTCAATAATTCGATAAAACCATACAATAATACCATTTTATAATGATAATAACCTATACAAATTCAACTTGCTTAAACTTTGTATCAAAATATTTACTCTGAAAATTTATATTTCAAAGTACAAGAGAATAATATATTCTCAAGAAAGTTTATCGTCATTAAACACATAAATATTCGCCTCTATATAAAATGAACCCTGCACTATTGTGTGTTGGTTATCCCGAGGGCGAACGCAAGTTGTTTCCTCTACGTTTTTAGCGTTTTTTTTTCTCACCTCTAACGAAGCCGGAGCGCAATAAACTCGCTGATTTTATTGTTGCGAAACAAACGCAGAACTTTGCTAATCTCGACATGTGCCCCAGTTTACTTCTCGTGCGCACGCCGGAAACCAGATCAGATCTCAGGGGTGGCCACGCAATCTTTTGATCGTATTTAGTGTGCAAACACCACCGGCGCTAGTCGCACAACGACAACGGAGCGAACTTTTTCCGTTCACTCACCATAGAGACTGATTTATGAAGCAGCAAATCTCGTGGATGTTAGAAGATTGGCCTCGGATAGGAAGTGTCCGCCACCGGCATTTCGACTGACTCTACTGGCAGATGCAATTTTATGGTTCGTCAGTGTCAAGCAACCACACACAGTCAATAGAAGGAACTTTACCCACTTCCTGGAGGGGAGTCTGACAAGTGGCTTTACCCGGAAGGAAGGAGGAAAGGGGATCAACACTGAATACGTGATATGTAATAGTAGAATTGCAGGAATCGAGTGTTTAAAATATCAGGAGACTTGTCATGTGTATTTCGCAAAAAGTGATTGTTAGTCGTATACCCAATCTCCAACTTTACTCTACTTTACTCTAGACGACCGACATTCAAAGTGACAATCAAACGAATGAATGCTCGAGGGGGTGGCAGTGACGCCGTCAATGCATACAAAAGCTTCCCATTTCCATTTGAATCTACCTTCGGTGGAATAAGCTCCTCGATGGTGGTGTTTGGCAGCATGAGCCGAGAGGTACGCTCGTTTCGAGAGTTGGTGGAAATTCAAACGCACCGTCGCCGTCGAGTTGGTGGCGGAAAACTTCAACGATTCAGTTGGGATGAGATGAGTAATCTTCATTGAACGCATTGATACAGCAGTAGAAAGGTACAAAGTTACTCGAAATATGTTCTTTTCAAGCGTAACAATTTCATTCGTACAAACTTTGAGCAATTTCATGTACTTCGATATTTATATTTTCAGCATGATTGTATTTAAATGTTTCTGTAGAATTGAGAAATTTTATAAATATCGATAACCAGTTAATAATAAGATAATTCATATATTTTAAGTCTATTAAGGTCTTTCCGACATGAATTTACATATGTTGTTATTTGTGTTTTTTTGTTGTTGTTGATGTTATGTTGAATGCTATTGTTGATTGAAAAAGAGAATGTAAGGGAATGGTGTTACATTTAGTTTCTGTTTTTGTAAATTGTAAATTGAGTGTGTAGTGTAAATTGAGGTTAGGTGTAGAGCTGGCTTTTTGTTGTTATTTTTTTGTATTTAAAGTTGTAAGTATAGTAGTGTGTAGTTGTCTCTCTTTGTGTGTGTGGTTGTCTGTGTTTCTTTGTATGTGTATGTGTTCGTCGGTATTGACGTTTATGTGTGTGTCTCTCTGTGTGTGTGTGTGTGTGTGTGTGTTTGTCTCTCTGTGTGTATATGTGAAAGTGTGTGTGTGTGGTTGTCTCACTGTGTATGTATGTGAAAGTGTGTGTGTATGTGAAAGTGTGTGAATGTGTGTGAGTAAATTACACAAAGATGTGCCCGCTTCGAGAACTCGAACCTCGTCCGACGGTGTGATACGCCGTTGTTCTAACCCGATAATATTCATCATTTTTTTGTTGGATGGAGAACATTATGATTATTTATTATACTTCAAGATTTAAATTTTGAGATTAATATATCGACAATTGTTTAAAAGAAAAATATTAAACTTTTCAAAAGTTCGAATAATATACATGATTTAAAATTATAAAGTTTCTATTAATATAAAATACGAGTATAACAAGGAAAGGAAAAGGAAACTTTTAAAAAATTTCTTGATAGAAACCCGAATAATAAGACTCTTTACTCGAGAAACGTAATTAATTTAAAGAATCCACAAGAGTAGCACCTTAAAAAGTTATTAAAATTTATAATTCTTCGTCTTATGGATATTAAATTGAAACATTAATTATTAAATGTCAAGAAGGGGCAAAAGCAGAAAACAAATAGGTCTGCAGTACGAAGTATAAATTGATATAATATTTAATAATATTTGATATGATTTTCAGTTTGATATTCTCTTAAATGGTGTCAAATATCAAGGAACTAAGTGGTTTTGTTAAAAATTTCACGTGAATATAAATAAATAGAAAAACTTTTATTTTTTATTTTTAAAAGAGTTTCTTCTTAATTATAAAATGAAAAATATTATAAACATTTGCAATGGAAAATAATGATGAATTAAACGAACTTTAGAAACATTAAGCCACAGCCAAGGTGATTTACGCTTGTGACTATCAATTAAAAACACATTAAACATCTCTGTTATTGTAGAATTATAAAAAGATTAACAGGTGACAATATATTGAGGTTTCATTTAATAATTTATTGAAGGATTGCTTACCTTCACTTTGGTTAGTGATAGAAGATATTTTCTTTTCATTATCTTAAAAAAGTGTAGTATTGAATGAAGCTAACGTTAGTATTTGCTTGAAAAGTATCGAAAATATGTGCAATCTATTAGCAGTTTTACAAAGTCTTTATGAATATTCGTTTCAAGGAAATTAGTTTTTTAACGCACAGATGACGGTAAAATCTTTTATTGCTAAAATGGAAATATAATACATCGATACTTTCTGTATTTATCAAATTTAAGTTTCGATAATTATCGGTAAGGTTACGATTTTGAGATTTTCAAGAGGATTTAAATGTTTATGGATGCATCATATTTTGATATTTACGAATTGAAGTATCGATACTTATCGATTCCGCTACTTTTTTATACATTTTTGATTGCATTAAAAATTTTCTTAGATGTGTCTGACTTTCTCTTCGAATTATGTATCGAGACCTCAGTCCACGGATTCGAACCTGATTGGAAGCATTTTGTTTTTCTTCAAAGTATTGTTCTTGGTTATTTTAATAATTAAAAAAATCTCCTTTTAAAGCAAAGAAAATTTATAAAAGAGGTATAAAAATATTAAAATTCTAATGGATGTAATGCGAGTTGCAAACAAAGTCAATCCATATAAATCGTCTCAACAAAACAGGAATATAAACAAATCATCACAAAATCAGCTTTGACAAGAATAATCCCCAAATGTTCGCAAACCATTCGTAAACTTTGCGAGCATAACCATAAAATGCATTTTGCCGGTTTGAAATTTTGCATTTCAGATAATAATCCGCACGTCTAATAAATTACTCCAACAATGTATCAACAATATACGAAACAAAACACAAAATTTTGAAATTACCGCTACATACGTGTCAAAATAACCACACTTATAATCCCACAATAAACAGCCGAGGATCTCCGCCTCTTCCTCAAGTGTTTCGCTTCAATTGGCGAAACTGTGCGCGTGCTGTTGGTACTGTTGCATGCTGCGATGCTGTGGCTGCATTGTCTCTCGGCTCTGATGATGCGACCGGAAGCGCAAACTCCAACGCAACACATTTTCCCATGAATTACCCAATAATCCACATGTTACGCCATCCACACATCTATTACAACTTCCTCTTTTTTTTCGGTGCGTGCCCGTGTGCTGACGTGCACATTTCACTTGATATATCGACGTCCGTGACGACTCTCGTTACACACGACCATTTTGGCGCACGCTGGGGTAAGTATGCCAAAATGGATGGCTAACCGCGCCGAAAATGGCGGCACGCGAGCGATGACATTACAGAGCTAATTTATATACAAACAGCGCATTATTTACACGTACATTTATTTAGTATGCGGCACGCCAGCCGGAAATTGTGCTTTGCGAGCGTAATTCCGACATTTGCGATTACCGTGTACGAGTACATTACATTAAGGTGGTTTTTATAGACGATCGTTTACGATTATGGTGGATTTTTCACGAGTAATTAGCTTTAAATTAATTAAGAATGTATACTTATTTTATATGTGTTTACATTTATTTATTTAAAGCAAAAAAGAGAGAAATTGTTGAGTTAAGAGGGAAAGCTTTCACAACAAGCCGTTGTGCCAATGATCATATTATCAAAATTTAAAAGGACCTGGTCCAAAACTCGACATTTCTCGGAAAAACGTTTTTTACACGATAAATATCTCAATAATTACTCAACATTTAGGCGTAAATGGGCATACCAAAAACTATATTTAATGAGGAATCGATCCGTAAGAGGATGGGCATTTTGTAACATACAGATTAGAAAATATTTTAGAACCAAGTTTGAATTTCACGTTTTAGTTTCGCTACGTGGTACCGGTCGGACTAGATTCTCTTAAGTAGAAATCAAATTATTTTCACATCCCATTTTACACACATGTAAATCCCATGGCGTCACATGGGAATCCCAAGTCGCCACATGTGAATCCCAAGTCACCACATGTATCCCAGCATACATATGCATTTTCTCGATTAAACGGAATGCTGACCCGAAAAACAGTAAATTTTTAAATTTTCCCTAATAAGTAACTGTACCGATTATCAGGTTTCCCGATTAAGCGGAGTCTACTGCAGTTGGAATTATTAACACCTTTTCCTTCCTTTTACGAATATTAAGCACTTAATTCTTCCTATAAAATACGCAATTCCCTTTATAACAGACTTTGCTCTCCTTAAGAGAGTATTTTCACACCTCTCGAAGTAATAAATAAGAAAATAATAAGTAAGGAACAACAAATAAAAAGTACTCAAGTTTCCTAAATCTCGGTTATCAATTTGTTACCCCTTAATTTCCATCACCAAAATTATGTACGTTCTTCGACTCTATCATTAATTTATAGAAATATGGACATAAAACCAATCCAGCGTATTTCCAGACGATTTTTTTAAATAAATTATTCAGATGTACATCACGTAATCCAAACGCGTGCGAACGTTTATGTCCTCGGATTTTATCCCGCTGCTTTTTTTCTTCTTCCTTTCCAGATAGAAACTAGTCGACAGAAAACCATCCACAAGGGTGCAATTTAATCGGTAAACTCCCACCGCGACTGTCCAACTTGTGTCTAGACTATAAATAAAAATGAGTGGAATATCCTCTGGGACGTCTCCGCCCAAGTGGTAAATATATCCTATTGGAATCGTGACTTGATTCCAAGTTTGTTGATTTAAATATTTACAAAATAATGCAAAACTTTTCATTTCCATGAGAAGAAAGGAAAAAAGCGAAACTATTATGAACACAAACGATTGCCATTAAGAATTAATGCGCAATATGCAAATGTGTTATATAAAGTTGATAAATAATTAATATGTGCAGATGCAAATGAAGTCGATGGGAGGATCGAAGTCTGAGCGTGCGTTTATGACGCATAATTAAATAGAACACGTAAATAAAGTGAATTTACTAACTCGGTGTCAGTTATGTTGAAATAGACAGTGCAAACTCAAAGGAAAGCTGGGGGTTTTGCAGAAACTAAGTCAGTAATCACGAGTTTACTTAATTTCGGCTTACTGGTTGATGGAAGGAAGTTTAGGGAATAAGGCGAAGAGAACGTGATGTTAATACAAAAGTAGAAGGAAGTTTCAATTGACCAGTAAGAGAAAATTTGTTCTAAGTAAAGTTGTTTGGGGATTTTGTTGGGAATTACATTAAATTAACAAAAAGTATGTAAGCTTTCACCTAATCTTCTGACGAGTTTTTTTTCCATAATTTTCGTGTGTTATCGGTACTTTGCTAGTGAACTTAGCAAATCTCCTTGGATGGAGCTCCGCAAATCTGCCTCTCATAGGGTCCATTATTTGCTGGCAAATTGCAAACGCTGATTTACACTTATATTGAACGAGTATAACAAGGAAGATCTCTTCCAATTAAGTAGTGGATAGCAAGCTTCGGTTCTTCGGATTGGGGCAGGTCCACCTTTATATTGATTCTTATGATCTTCTCTTCTTATGATCTCAAAAGCTTGCCAACCACTTGTGTAAGAGAATATTTTTACAGGCTAAAGTTGGTAAGGGAATTTGTTTAGAATATATAATGCTCACAGGTTCAGAGCATGGTTTAATTCATAGCAGAGTATTATAATAATTATATAAAACCTTTATTGGCAAATACAACAAGTAAACAAATCTTTTAACATTTCTTTATCCCCCTCCTTCTGCCCGGCTTTCCTTCCCCTTCAGAATCTTTCAGAATTTAGCTAGTCGTACCAACTCTCCCTAGCCATGTCTTATTACATTTCCATCGCCTCTTACACTTTCCGCCCATAACTCATTCATTTCCAAGCATTCTCTCTCAAAGTGGTCACAGATATAATATCACCTTCCACACAATTCACAATTTCGGTAAGAATCTCCCGTCCGACTCTTTCTTCGAAGTCACACCATGCTCTAGTCAGTAAAATATACTCTCCACCCGTTCTTTCTCGATAATCCATATATTGCAGTCTCCTACCTATCACCTGCACGACCTGGTCATATGTGCCTCCTCGGAATTGTTCCTGTATCGTCTGCCCTTCTGCTCGTCTGCCCACCTCTTGACCCCAAAATACCACCATTTCCCCCTCTCCTACAGCTATCGTACTACCATCTCCGACATTCCCACCGACTCCTCCTTTCTTGGTCTCCTTGGACTTCCGCATGCACTCTCATCACCGCTTACACTCCGCATCCATACCTTTTCACCATTCTATCATAGCCTATTCGTACTAAACTCTCCTCAGACTTTTTCGAAGAAGTATGAATCATTAAGTTCGTCCTCCATCCTTTTGCCGTATCACTTGCCTTATTGTTTATATGTCATCGCCTTAGATGGTAAATTCAGTAAAGCTCCTTGAGTGGAGCTGCATCATTTGAAAACAACCAGTTAGCGCATTTACACTTGACTTACACTTTTTGAAATAACTGTAAAACCGGCAAACATTTACAACCATTTTACCTACCACAAAATAAACTTTGGTAAAATATATTAGCCGGTGAAAATCAATATATAAAATGTGTATCTATAGGCTCCTACTATGAAATATTTGCAGTAATAGCTTTTCAATATTCCAACATTCAGCTTGCCGCACCCACGAACTGCGAATTGCACCGCAAACACAGGCATTATTACAATAGTGCGCCACGCTGCGCCGGTGCGCTAAAATCGGATCTGCATTTACATTCATCGCGGTGGCGGACCAAACTCTCGGGCGGCACTCATCTCAAAAGCCGACCGACCTTTGCCTGAGATGGATTGCTACGTTCAAGTCGTCGAACGTGTGCCGCCTCCAAACTCTGCAGTACGCTGCGTGTGCAACCGAATGCGTTATTCATCGTACGCTTTTCGCCTACATTTTGGCGACAAGTGCCCAAAATCCACACAAATGTCTCTGAAAACCTTCCACATACACACACATACTAGGTTGCTTTTTACAGGTCGGTTTTTCTTTCCTGTTTGCGTTTGCACAAGCCGAAAACACACTCATTTGTCGACGGCGGCGTTTTCCCGTTTTTTCCGGTGTGCGTGTGGCGACGTGCGTACATTTGCGCCAGCATGTCAAACAATGTCGATTTATCACCGAGAGCGCGCATATATAGCACAACGCAAACGACGTACAAACGGTGAACATCGACGAAACGCCATCGACGCCACGATGTGGAAAGAGGGAGAAATACGCGGTAGAAAACAACAGCACACATGCTGGAAAAGAACGCGTGGGAAATGTGTG
The DNA here is from genome assembly GCA_019419845.2 of Weissflogia rhopalogaster. Lineage (NCBI taxonomy): Eukaryota > Metazoa > Arthropoda > Insecta > Coleoptera > Staphylinidae > Weissflogia > Weissflogia rhopalogaster. Next base: position 121,282 of record WSZQ02073445.1, read on the forward strand.
TGCGGATTCCCACTTCGTATATATATGTTGCGCCTGGGAAGGCTAAAATAAAAATCCACTTTAGTTGTCAGAGCTCGTTGTGGTAAAAAATGGATAATGTCACGAAGGCGAATATAAATCCAAAAAATAGGAATAGGAATTTGGAATGCTGGAAAACCTTTAGTTATTTTACTCCAAATGGAAAATATCATGAGAACGTGATAGTGTAAAGTATCTTGTATATATGGGAAATCTACTTTCTTATATTTCCCTGGATAAGGAAATGTTAAAGATTCAATTTTTGATAAAAATAAAATAAAGCGAGGAAAGAATTTGATACTTGGTTCAATAACAACTAGAGAATGTGTGTCATGGAAGACACTATTCAGTTTTCTCGAATTACTGAAAACTCTGTCCTCAATATTATTGCAATTTTCATTAACATCTCACAAATAATATAAACTTAACAAGATTTAGTCGACCGTAGATATTATAATTATACAGAACATCCCAATTCGAAGAAAAACAACTCTTCCGGATTATTATACATTATTTTGGAGTAAAGATTCGTTTATACTATCATCTCTATTTACTGAAAACTTTAAATTCAATAATATATTATAATTACATTAACATTACATTAAGGTAAGTGAATAATAAACTGCTGAAGATTTTAGAGGATAGATAATGAATCTATCCTGATAAATCTTGTAATATTATTCCAAGCGGAAAATGGTATGAAAATATAATAGTGCAAAAAGTAGCTTGTGTAAATGTGGAACCTATTTTCATATATTTCACGACATGAGGAAATGTCGGAAATACTGTATTCAATTTTCTGGAAAAGGCCGCTAGCTAACAACATTGGTCTCGAGTGAAAATTTCGTGAGATAGATCTCACTTTTTCATACATTCCGTTTCTATGTATGACCAGAATTCATGTCAACCATGTCAAATATCAATAAACACAACTTTTTCTTTTATATATGAAGACATAAGAGTTCTTGACATTTTACAATTTAGTTATTAATTAATTCCTCCCCGATGACATAGATACAAAGAAATTCCCATATCCACGTTCCAGGCCACAAGGACATACCAGGAGGACATAACATGGGTGATAAACTAGCAAAAACAGGGACAAAATAAGCTTTTGGGACCAAAACTCTCTTGCTCACCATTGATAGGTCGATGAGAGAGATCTATCATCGTAAATCTTTATATATATAACAAATTAACAATATTGATAAGAAGAAAACTTCTTATCAATAGTGTTATTCTCTCCAGAGCAGTAAATATAAATATAAAAAAATCAATCAATATATATCAAATAAATCAAAATATCAATAATAAATCAATATATCAATAATTAATCAAAAATCAATATGCAGAATTCTACTGTAACTTACATAGGCTCCTTCAGAATATTTTCTCTATTTTCATTGAAAAAAAAATAGATACCAAGGAATTTAGAGTTTTCTAAGGTTTCTATTTTTTAAAGCTAAAAAACTAAAAATGGTCTTAGAAATTGTATGAAAACGTAGATATCAGTTCATAAACAACCGTATTATGTCTTCCTACACGTGTCCTGACATCTGTTAAGAGCTTGCAATTTACAAATTTGCATATTATACCTTAATGTGCGTGCATTACTGTCCTATGATCCCTGAATAGTGTTTTGGTGCTCAACATTCGCGTTATAATTCCACCATCATCGCACTGCATCAGGGCGTTCCCATCTTAATTGATCTAATTCCTTGTGCCACGCTTGATCACCCAGCATTATATAATACGGCGAAAGTGCGTAATTAATTCGAAACCGAGTGCAGCTACTTAGGAGCCATTAGCACAACACAGCCCAACCCGTTCCGCGTGTGGCACACAGCACGGTCCCCGGTGGCATTTGCATCGTTGATTACCCCGCATTAAATGAATACTACATCGGCAATGTTTACCATCATTCAAGCTGACGAATGCCGTGTGTAATCTATGTATGCCCGCAGTGAATTAAGGTGCACTTAGCTTTTTCAACTCGACTTGTTCATTGCTGCGCGCAGCAAACATGCTTGTAAATCGTCGAAATCCGGTAAATGTGACATTGACATTCGTGGCCCTTGGCGTGGTCGACGTTTCGAGAGCGGAATTACAGCCGGCGCATTTCAGGGGGACATAGACGAAGGTTTGATGGAGGCGAGGGACGCTTTAGTGGCGGCCGGAAGGATTTATTCGACCTTAATTTAAACAGATTGTCCCAATGCAGTCGACCGCACGCTGGGATTGCTAGGCGGCACAGTGGGAGCAAAGGGAACTCGAGAGCTCGAGGAGGTCGAGATCAAGTTGGGAGGAAATCGTCATGCATCGCTGCAGCGGGAATCTTTTAAACACACCTGGCTGACTACTTCAAAGTGAAGGCATAATAAAATTGTTTACTTCCAATGTTATGTCACAGGAGAGACCGGAAGCAAGGAGGATAACATATGATTATATTAAAGTTTATTGTAAACGAGTATTAAATAAACTATCATCGTCTTCGCTCTTGTCTAATCTTCAAACTGAATAAGAGTTTGTAGTTTTCAGTTGTATTAGTACTTTTGGCAATGTTTTACAAAGATGAATAATTATATTTATCTGGAGATAGTCGTTTCTGGTCTTTGAAGAAGCTTAGAGGAGATGACAGTGGGCAAAGAGAAATATACTTGAAACCTTTCTCATCAACTAGATATATTCCAGGAAATGAAATACTAGAGAACCAGAAATATGAATTCATCCTGGCCATCATATTCCGGTTTAAACTTGTCGCTCTTCTGCATTCCATTACCAGCCTTGTTATAGAAGAAGCCTATTCACATTTCCTTCAGCTTATCTTCTTGCCAACTTCCTTCCCTACTCTCTGGTCGTTTCCCAACCCAACATTTGGGCTTAACTCTATGACTATGTTACATAATCATGTCTCGATCGAACCTTAGCTGGTGTATCATCAAATCATGATTGCCAATATTATAAACATAATCTGGGTTGAAGAAACTACCTGGGAAGGACTATGAATACCAGATACCAAACTTATAAATATAGGGTTGTATATACATCGATATTTCTGAAATATGTGCGCTAGCAGCTTGTTGGGAAATTAAGACCTAGGAATTTGTAATTTATCAGGCTCTGTGGGAGCAACCAACCTGGATACATATTCAATTGCGGATTCTTCTGTAGGCAGGCCTTATCATGAGAATGCCAATAGGTAGAATACCCAAAAGAATTATGAATGGTCTATGAATTCTGAAACGGTGAATGAAATGGCCGATTGGAAGACCAATGAAAATATGGGAGGATGAAGGAAATCATTTCTGAGATCCTCTAACTATGAAGATGGAAAAAACTGGCACAGGTCAGGGAAGAATAGGGGAAAGATAAGGGAAGCTAAGGCTCAAGTTGGTCTGTAGCGCCATTAAAGAGATTTGTAAGTGCACTGAGCTCCACGCAAGGAGCTTACTAAAAAAAGGCAACACCGATCACAATATCGTTATATTAATACACATAGGTTTTTCCATGAAATCTCCATTTGAAAATTGATTTTCCTCTTAACTTTCTTTCCATCAAACGACATACGGGTGTATTTGCTCCATTACATAAGTTTGTGTCATTTCATAAGTTTCTAATGTAAAAAATAGACTAGAATTTAATGCAGAATAGAAACGAAAAACTTTACTCGCAAAGAAAAAGCAATATTTCATTAAACAAAACAAGAAAACCCACACCCACGTTCAGCGAGAGGGGTTTTCCTCATATATCAAACACGAAATACGAGTGCTAATCCAAGACGCCTTTCATATGCGCTTCCATTTCGAATTTATCACAACGCGGCTTGCACGCGTGTCTGGAGCAAAAAGGATGCGACCGAAGAATAGTGATGGGACCTAATAGATATATGAGATTTTACGTGAACGCCGCCGTACGACCGCCCCGAAAACGAGTTTATTTCGCCTCATTTATATTTTACAAGGCTCTGCGAGGCTTCATCCGCAGCCAGTCAGCCAACCAAACCCCAAACCTTACCATCTCTTCCAAGCGGCGTGGAACGAAAGGACGAAAACCCGGATGGGATGAAGACGCGGAGGATGCTCTTGGTGAAAAATGGCGTAAAAAGGACCACCCACCGTCCTACATGTGCTCGAGTGCGAATGTGACTCGCTGCTGTGTGTCTGTCTGTAAGCGTATGCCCCTCGGAAATGCGAATATCTACGAGCGCAAATGCGCATTCGCACAACTCGGTTGTTATATGGGTTCGGCGAAGTTGCTCTCTTCTCCACCACACCGAAATTTACAACGATGGTTTTCAGCGGCGCTCGTGCAAAACATCAAAACTAGTCATTGTGGAAATTGGGGAAAACTTCTTTGGAAATCCTATTGGGTTTATGCTTCGTCCAACGGCGTCAAAAACACGATTTTGTGGATTGAATGGTTGGAACAATCGTGTTTCGGAATATCAATACATAAGGTATTTTGTATTTGTTTTTTTTTATATAAGGGACTTTAACAAGTTTTATATTACGATAGTTTATGTATATTCAGATCCAAGCTAATGGATGGTCAATCTTCCAGAAAATTTCTGGGTCTAATATACTTGATGGAAAGAGTACCGGTGATATGAGCAAGACTCTAACCCTAGCCTTGATCATATCACCTTATATGTTTGGTTATGTTCAATAGCAAGGGTTCTGCTAATTTCAGATCGCACAAAGTTATAGAATACTGTGGTGAGGATCTAGGATATGTGCAATTGCTTAGGGATATGCATGTGGAACCAGAAGTGAATAAAGAAGGGAATTGTTAGTGAACTTAGCCCTAAATGGTAGAAACGAAAACAAGGACCAATTTCAGATATCACTTCTCTTCTCCCCTTGGAGAAGACTTAACAGGAACATCTAATGGGCTGATGTTAAGCTGATATAACCTGAGGGAGTTGACAGGAGTCCTTAAGAGTCATCAGAGTCGGAAGAAACAACTATACATCAACCTGGATCATTTCAGACCCATGAAGTCGATGTCGGCTAATTCCAGTTTACTCGAAGTTACTGAATACTTTGGTCAGCACAAGGAATTCCCCAATGTATTTAGAGATTAGCATGTTAGTTTCAGAATAACCTGGCAAAGAAGGAAGAAGACTAATGTGGCATTTTTAATTGGCCCTGAATGCTAGAAACATAAACATGGACCAATGACCTAAGCACATTTCTTTCTTCTGCTTCTCTTGACTAAAGGCACGGCAAAAGAATCTTTTAGACATCTCCATAACACAAGGTTGCTGACCCCTACTCCATACATTATACCCAACGACTCTTACAAGAAGAGCAACTCATATGTAATAAATATTTTTATTAACTTCCCCACGAAGAAGATTACTGTTTTTACTATAATAGCGATTAGAAGTTTTAGTGTGGGAAAGTGTTGGCAGGAGGGTTTGGCAATTTTGTCAGCGTCGTTTTGCGCTTCGGCGAACTCGCTTCCGTATCGAGCGCTTTTTCCATAAAAGCTCGCGTCATATGTGTGTCGATGACACTTGGCGGACAACGCCCGTTTCTCTTCGCGAATGTTTTGCCGACATTAGCGCTGCGGCAGAAGCTGTATGCAAAACGTGCTTCAGATCTGCACTCGTTGGTGGTGGCAACGTCGACGTTCTATCGCAGTTTACGGTTAAGGTCGTCTTTTAATGCCCTTATCTACTTTATGGAAATATAGCTTTTGCTAGTTTTATGCAATCTGCATGCATGTTGGTGGCGTCTTGTGAAGATTGTTAAATTTTAGTTCGAACGGAATCTTATTATTCTAATATCAGATAGTTTTTGAAGAGAAAATTATTGCTCGCGCGTTGCTCGTTGACTAATGCTCATTAAAGCTCTTTGCGAGGAACTCCATCAACGTACACTTTCTAAGTACACTTTTGTTTATCCACTGCTAATATCTCGTCAATAGTTACTGCTGATTGATCGATATGTTGCTAGTTGAGTAAGGTTCATTAAAGCTCTTTGTGTGGAGCCCTATCAAGGTACACCTTTTGAGTATAGCTTTGTTTATACCCTGTTAATAACTCGACATAAGTTAATGTTCTGTGATTGTTGTGTTGTTCGTCGACTTAAGGTTTAGAGAGCACCTCCTTGAGTGGAGCTCCAAGCCACACCTTGGAAATGCACTTTTGTTTATACCCTACTGAAATCTCGTCATAAGCTAACGTTGACTGATCGTGTTGTTCGCTGACTTAATCTCACTATTGCTCATTGAGTGGAGCTCCTTGAAACTATAACACATGTAGTCAAAATGTATATACAACACGTAACA
>WSZQ02073446.1:0-21113 GCA_019419845.2 Weissflogia rhopalogaster
TAGCGTTACAACAGGTTCTTGTGTTTATCCCAGGATGCCCTTGGCGTTTGAATTGGGGGCACCGGTGAATGTCAACGTTGTTCCTGATGTCAAATGCCGCCGTGCGTTTTCGGAAATCATCGTGATGTCGCTTCTCGCACGGCTGGGCATCACGCTCACCTTTCCTTCCAAATGCAACTATATATTATTTCTGCTTTGCATTGTAAATAGAATTGTTTTATGTTTTCAATGACGGCACCGCTTCTGGTTTTAACCGTTTTAACGTTTGCAATGCTGCAACTCTCCGAGCCACAGATCATATGCTCCATTTGCTTTCCATGCGAAGCTTTTTCTTCCTGATTCCTGCATTACAATATGCCCTGGGGTGGTCTTCTCTAGTCCCATTATATTCCTTATGATTCTCATATGTCCTCTCTCCAAGACTTCTCAAGGTTCATACCTCCAGATTTCAGCTTCATACATTATCACAGTTGTTATCCATTATCACCCTGTTTCCATCCCACAACTTCGCCCATTTTCCCTTGTTCATTGACAAAGCTTTTCTGTACCTATCAACACATGAGCCTGAATAATTTACCATGACACCTAGAAAGTATAACAACCTCTTCGGATGAATTCATTCTTTATTTTTTTTCATAATCAATTTTCACACTTTGTTTTCATTCGATTTATTTCTCTTCACATTTCTCATAGGCTCCGAGCCTATTTGCCGCATACATTTTACTCGTGTAAGGTGCAATTTTTGCTACACGATTGTTTACTTTCTCCAAATTTCAAGTGTTGTACAGTCCAGTATGTTCAAACTGCAGGTCTCTGCTTCCAGTTTTAAGCTTGTATCCTCTTATCATGGATGGATTTCGATATACAGTGCCATGTTGCAACAATACCAGCGAATCCACAATATCTATACATCGGTTTCCTGGGTTCCGTTACGGCATTGATGTTGTGAATTGATAAACATTATATTTGGTTTCTATAATTTTTATTTTGTAGCGTTTTAATGCATGGTTAGCAGCAGTCAACAACCCACTGCTTGAAAATATATCAAAAGATTGTGTTCGGGCAAACTATCGAGTTTGCAAATTCCATTTCCGCCCAGATCAGTGGGAGGACACCGAATCAGGGTTGAGATTGAAACTTTCTGCTGTTCCGAACATGAATCACGTTTAAATTGTAGTGGAAAACCCAACTGAAGTTTCGCTGACTTCAACTGTTGTCTCCCCAGTAGCCTCTTGTTCTCTTGCATCTGTATTAGGAGAGGAAGTGTCGAGTATAACGATGAGAATAATCTTTTTGATAGTATTTTTAATTATTAAAATTTTAGATGACGCTGGTTGTGTAACAGCTGTAGATAATGTTCTAAGGCGCCCCAATCGAGACTTGTCACCAAAGCGTAAGGCATTTTGCACGCAGGTGCGTCGGTTGCACCGGAACAATCTTGCTTTGCGGAAATCTGAGCAATGATTGAAGCAGCAGCTACATCGGACTACTTCACCTGATGGCATTTTGGAACTCGTTTCGTCCTTTGTCAATAAGCCGACATTGAAGATGATTGCAACCCAGTTGCACCAGCAGAAAAGAGATTGTCGAGGTCGACGTATTATTTTGTCGACGTAGTATTTGAATGTACACATATATAAACCTGCATGGCATTTAAAAATTTGAATTTGGTCGTGTATATTCGAAAAACGACGTACGCACCCGATTGGGCAAAAAAACTGGAGCCTGCACCAGAGGTCGCTTTTCGTACATATTTCAATATTTCAAAGCATTGTGTTTAACACTTCTATACTTTTACATTGGCTGTCAAGGTTATTAGCTGTTCATGTATGCCACTAGTTGCTGCTGGTAGCTTTTAGTGTTGTTTGCAGCCATACATAACCATCTATTGGCGAGATTCGCAACTACACATGTTAAAAACACTCGCAGGATTGCTTCTGGCGCTCGCGCTGTTGCGCCCAAGTGTCATGCGCATTACCGTTTAGGGGGTTTCAGTCAGTTTTTGTTTGTTGCTGATGTGTGCCAGGCGCGGTGATCGCGTTGATCGCCTGCGCTTCCCATCGAGTCGGTTTGCGGCGTGCGCAGCGGAGTGATGTGAGTTGCACGGCGGAGGTGTACGTGCCGATCCGTGGAAAATGAATCGCATAAGCAACGGTGAGTACGAGGGTAGATAATTCGTGCGCGAGTTGCAAGCGACGGAACGCACGCCAAGCCCTGTGGGCCCTCGCGTGGCGCGTCTCGCATGTGGCAGCAAGCTGTGCGCGCTCATTGTTTATTTATTAATGCCTCCGCAGGTTCGAGCACCAGCCCGAGCGACGCGATGAGCAATGGCAAGAACTGGCAGCTGGAGCTGCTCATGGAGAAGCTGCGTACGAAGGCGACGCAGATGCGCAGCTTCACGGAGACGGCGAAAGCAATGCGAATGGCATTACTGGTAGGTTATGTTAAACCCTTTTTCATTTTCCTCTGTGTACTTCTCATCTGTAATTCCACAGCAGTGAAACACTCATGACACTGTTTATATTGTTGCAGGATAAACGATACGCGTTAGACAATGTGGAGAAAGCTCTGCATCAAAAATGTTTGGATACATTACAACATTCTATTAAAGTGACTAACCTGCAGAGCATGGTCGAGAGATTGGAAAGTTTAACAAGACAATTGGGGTAAATACTTACAAATAGTTCTTACTAGATGTTTTAAGGGAAAACCTCATTTGCCGAGCCAAAAACAATGTTTTTATAGTCTTTATTGCTAAATTATTCAAGTACACCTATCCCTCGATTTGCACGGTAGATACGTTCCTGAGAAAAACGTGTAAATCGAAAATTAAAAAGTTTCAAGTCAAAATCGTGTAAATCGAAGTTTGCAGAAAATGCATAATGTTGCTTTTTAACAGTTGTGGTTTGTTTCAATATTTTTAGGTGTACACTGAAATAAAAATAAAATGCATTGACGGGTGGTTCCTCCAAAATTTCCCGCATTTTTCCCTCTGAATTTTACTTTAATCACAGCCGTTAATTTATAATAATCTAAATCATGCACTCACTTGTAATTTACGAATATGGAAAATTAAATATTTCTGAAACTGTGAAACTTTCACTCAAATACAATTTTCCGAAGATAAAACTTTAATTTTATGCGAAGAAGAAATACAGACAGTGTGCGTGTGCAGCAAGTCAGCACATACGCTCGGGATTCCCCGTAAGATATGTACACAGCGCACGTGTTCTATCACAGTAGCATTTAGTAGAGTGCGATAAAAACAAAAATAAACTTATTTGGAAAACCATGTAAAAACGAAAACGTGTAAAACAAGTACAGTGTAAATCGGGGGATAGGTGTATTCTCAGTATTCTTATGTTTACAAAACTTTAAACGTGTTTTCTCAACACCATTATTTGATTTTGGATACATTATTGAGAAAATTCTACGGATTTGATTCTCTAAAATATGACGTCGTTTTTCTATTCCGACCAAAATTAAGAGAGAAACCCCATTTACCAGGTTAAAACATTTTTTGACTTTATCAATATTCAAGAATCTTTTCTGAAAATTTCAAGCCGATATCTGGGGTATGTACGAAATTATATCTTATACAGTGATGTTGTGATTATAGTATTCTAATGTTAATAGTACTTTAAACGCGTATTTTTGGCTACATAATTTTTCGCTTTTGTTTGGCTAAATGATAGTTCATGTTATAGACAATTAAATTCTCTTGAATATGACGTCAATTGCTTTTGTTCTATTACGATGAAAATTAAGTGAGAAACCTCATTTACCAGGTTTAAAACTTTTTAATGGTCTTGTTCAATTGCTAAAGCATTCAAGAATGTCTTCTGAAAATTTCAAGTCGATATCTGTGGTATGTACGAAGTTATAACTCATAAAGTGGTGAATATAAAGTATTCTTATCTTATTAAGAAAACTTTAAACGCGTTTTTCTGGCAACATCTTTTTTTTTTTTTCGTTTATGTGTACATTATTCAGAAAATTCTACTGAACAGATTTGGCTAAATGTTTGCTTATTTTATAGATAATTAAATTCTTTAGAATATGACGTCAATTGTTTATTGAAAGATCACCAATATTTTGTATCTTCAGTCGAATTTTTATGCCAAAAATGAGCTGTCAATTCAAAAATATATAAAAACATTCATTTTTTTTACAAAAAAATCTTTTTATTATCGATTCCAAACAAAATTAAGTGCGAAACCTCATTTGCCAACTAAAAAGCTTTTTTGAAAGAATATTTTCTGAAATTTCCAAATCGATATCTGCAGAATGTGCGAAGGCATACCTCAAAAATTGGAGTAGTGAATATATAGTATTATGGTTACTCAACTTTAAACGCGTTTTTACATGTTTGTTTTTCTATTCCGATTAAAATTAAGAAGTGTATGCAATGGACTAATTCAATAGGCAAACTGAGTGTAGAAAGACAACAATTTTTTCTAATTTCGATTTTTGTAGTGTGTTTTGGGTTATTACGCTCGAGAAAAATGATGAAAATTATATTTTTCCCTCCTTAAATGCTAAAGAAATGAAATAATGACAACCGTTATTTTTCAGCTTAAAATTTGTTCAAGCCCCATCCGGCGTGGAGTTGTTTATCTCCTCGGAGATGTTCTACCTGGAAATTGTCCTGGAACAAAGTGGTGCCGTTCGCGACGTAAAGGTACATCATGAGGGCACAGTCGAGCAGAAAAGCTGCGAGGAATTAGTTGCGTGTTTGAGTCAAAACGATTTCGCTGATTTCACCGCGCAATTGGAGGGCTTTACCTCTATCTATCAGCTGAATGCCGAGAAGAAGGTGAAGGCGAAAGCGTACATCGCTCTGCAATCCCTCGAGGCGGACCTCTGCATGCTGGCGCAGCTGCAGACTTTTATTAAGGAACCGTTCAATGTGCTGCACAAATCGCCCGTAGGCGTGCTAGAGAAACGACGTGGTGGCCACGCTATGCGCTTGACGTATTTCGTCTCACCGTACGACCTCATTGACACCGAGCGCGGCGATATCGAGCCGATCAGCGTGGACGCCATCCTCGACCGCCAGCTCGGTTATAGCGTTACCATTTCGATGGAGGGCGCCGGCGTGCACAAGATGCAGACGGCGACGCTGATCAGCGTAAATCGCAGCCACAACGGCAAGGGGACGCCGTCGTACGCGCCTCTTACGGCACAAAACAGCGCGCTGATACCGGCCTGCTTTGTATTGCGGTTGAATCGCGCTATGCCAATGTGCGTCGAGCTTCTCCGGCAAATCCAGGCGATCACCGAGCTGGAGTGCGCCGATTGCACGTCCACACATCCCTTGCTCAGTCTCATCGCAACGCACGCCAGTGACGGACAGTTGGACTCCAGCAATAATCGAGGCCTGTTCGTAAATCTCCCCGACCAGAATCACTGCTACTTCCTCACGGAGAATCGGAATATGCAGGGCGTGCTCGTGTCCAGTATTCCGTTCACCCATCCTGCACACGTCGCGCAAATATTGGTCTTTTTGCGACAGCAGGCTCTCTTCAACACGCTGATTGCTAGTTGCATTCGTTCAAATAGCAAACAAGGTAATTATCTTCTTTTAATTTTTATTACCTTTTTCGCCTTTCTCATTTTAAATATTTTTCGATGCTGGTCTTTGATTGATTTATATTTGATTGCAAATTATCGCACTTAGAATAAGCTTGCGAAGAACTGTCATGCCTGCCAATTTTAGACAATGCCCGCTGTAAGTTACTACTGTTAATGCTACTAGTTATTCTAAATTTTCATTTGGTTTGTGTCATGTGCTATGGCTGAATGTACTTATCACATCACTTTCAATAGTTATACATATATATGAATATTTATAAGCCGCCAGACGTCCTTTTAACTCCCTCGCCTAATATTTATTTTAAAGAGTTAGACCTATGTGTAGAACATCGAGCCAACCCTAAATATTTCGGGCACTGCTGGTGGGGCGACGTTCGTGGTTAACTCGCTTCAGCCATTGCTGAAAGAATCATAAATAATTTCGGAATTTCCGGGATTGTGCGAATCATTGAAATTGGTGCTTACAAAAGTGGTTCGGAAATTTCGAGAGAGAGAGAGAGAGAGAGAGAGAGAGAGAGAGAGAGAGAGAGAGTGAGGATTGGGTGAGGGAGAGAGCTACTTTCACAGCCGCAAAATGCCTCCTATTCTTTGAATTTGAAATATTAAAATGAAAACAGTATTTCTTTGTCGGATATTAGTATAATTTAAAATAACAATACCATTGACAAAAAGTATACAGTCTTGAACAAAAAATATTCGACCGAAGAATTTCCACGGTCGTTGCGTTCAATGGCAGTTAAATTTGATGGGAATTCTTGTCCATTTTCTGCATTTTGAGGAGCTAAGGGAAGATGAAAAGAACGTTGTGCTATTGCAATATGAAGATTCTTATGGGGTACGCTCCTGCATATTTTGTACTCTGAAAAATCGGCGGGCTGCTTCGAGCGCCATATAAACCTCCGTGGAATTACGGGCTAATTTTAATCTTATCTATGCTCGTACAAGTAGGCTAAGGGATTAATTACAAAATAGGAAGTGGACTTACCTTAAAAGGCTATGCTTTTGTTTAGATTTCGAAAATATGGTTGTGCTGGAGGTTAGTGCACTCAGCTGGACCCACATTACGATTTCATTGGAGCATCCCATCGAGGAGAGCATGTCCACCGTTGAGATAGACCTCACTGACATTTCGAATCTCATTTGCAAAATATTCTGCATGGCAACATCGACGCCACTGAATACGCCCGACGTCGCATCCGAGCTCACGACGAAGGTGCTCAACCGCAGTTTTTCCATACCGATCACAATGCGCTCGGTGCTCGCCCATTGGGAGAAGCAGGTGATACGCCAACAAAACCACTTCAACGGGCTGGAAAATTTTAATTTGCCCCTCGGTGCTGGGGATCCGGGGGGTAGAAACGGTAACTCGGGTAACACGTTGGGCGAGAGGGAGATCCAACCGGAGCCCTCCAGCCACGGCATGCCGCTAATGTCGCATCCCCACCAAGGCATGTTTCTTAACGAGTCGCTAATGGGCGGCGCGAGCTTCGCCGGCTTCCAGGCCGACGGCGGCACGGTCGTTACGCCTGTCCTCACCAATGTCGAGCTGACGAACATCCTCGCCGGCGATAAGCCGAAGCGCGTCAAGCGCAAGGCGCCGGAGGACGTGTGGAAGGGCAGCGCGAGTGGTGTAAAGCGGAAGCCGGGCGCCACCGATGACGAATTGCTGGATGCGTCCAGCTGCGATTCGACGTCGCGCAGCACGCCGCTATCACAGGACGCCGAAATCGCCACGCCCAACTCGGTATTGGGGTTTCACTCAGACTTGGAGCTGAGCGCGTTGGACGCCTCTGAGCTAATCGGAGACAAGGAGGCCGACTTCGACGCGGACGACCTCGGCGACGTCGAGGAGTTGCTCACCGGCAAGAAGGACAAGTCACCGCTGCTGCCTGACTTCGACTCCAACAAGCTGGTGTCTCCAAGCGTGAGTATCACGCCCATTCACATGGCGGGCGCGTCGGGTGGCTCATCGCCATCGGTTCCACCTGCGTCCGAGCAGCGGCGTTCCGGCATTGAGATATTTCCTATCACTGCGGCGAGTGCGCAGCTCTCCGGAGCCGTGACCATCACGCCGATTGCACAAAAGACTGATAAGGATCGAAAGGATAAGAGCGGAAAGCGGTCGGATGACAAGGCGCGCTTGGAGAAGAAGAAGAAGCGAAAGCGCGAAGGCTCGCCGATGGGTCCACCGGAGAAGATCCCGTCCAAGGGTGATTCGGTGCTGGTGAAGCCCGTCGGTACCAGTAGCGGGGGCAAGCCGCCCGAAAGTCCGCCCAACTCACCGAATATGGCCCGTAAGTTTAGCCAATCGCCCACGCACAATCGCAGCCTCAGCGGCAAGCTCAGTCCTAACCTGATGAAGACAACGATCAAGACGCACAGTCCTAAGCATTCGCCAGCACATGTGCCCAACAGTCCAAAGCACGTCCTGCCTGGCATCAGCAGTCCCAAGTCGTCCCCAAAGCACCCATCCACGAGCGGCAGCGGTAAGCCGAGCATGTCGACGCTAAAAAACGCAGCAAGCTCCCCGTCTAGCAAGAGCGACGTGAAGAAGTCCAGCTCCAAGGATTCAGCGCGGGAGAAGGACAAGAAGACGGGGGGTGGTTACGTGAATGCTGTGAAGAGCAGCTCAAAGAGCGCACCGAAAGTGAAACCTTTAGATTTGAATCTGCACGCGATTGATTTGGCCGGCGGCGGTGTGTGTCAGGAGTCGGGCACAACATCACCGGGTCTTGGCACCGATCTCACCAAGGCTGCCGTCAATCTCAATCAAATGCGTAATCGTAAGACTGGCTGCCTCTCGGCAATTGTCGATAAATTAGCCAAGGCGCAGAACTGTGATATGGGCCAGGATCCCACCGGAAAACCCAAGGAATCACGAGCCATCATTCCTGGCAAAGGTGACGGACCCGGGGGCACACCGAAGGGTGGCTCCGGTTCAAAGCTGGGTCAAGAGGCGAAAAATTCCGAATATGTGCTTCTGAAACACTCTTCGGATTGCATGAAGCTCACCATTAATAAGACACGGGCGCGTGATCCTGGCACGAAGCCAATGAAAACATGCAGTTCCAGTTCCAATAGTTCCACCATGGCACCATCTGGTATGAGTGGCACTGGTTCCCCTAAGAACCATACGGGTTTGAAGCCTGGCGTCAATTCGGGCCCGGCGTCGAAGAAGCCTCAGCAGCCGGGTACAATTAAACCCCTCAGCAGTAGTATGAATTCGGGGTATCCATCAGGTAGCATGAAACCGTTCAAGTCATCGTCTTCCTCATCATCTTCCTCCGCGTCGTCATCAAGCATTAAACCTCCGAATTCATCTAGTTCCTTGCCAAATTCCTCGAATCCTAAGAAAATTTTAAATTTCTATCCGACCAAGGGCAGTTCCAGCGATCCGAATCGTCTCAAAGACCGGCCGAAATTGGGCAAGAGCTCGTCAGAGAAGTCTATCTTTGGGAAGACTGATAAAGGCAAGGCTAGTCCCACTCAGGACACTGAAAACCTAAGCCTCAACTTTCCTAGTAAGAAGCAATTTGACAAGAGCTTTCAGATTCCCAAACTGTCCGCGCGTACCGGTGATGATAAGAAACCGAAGGCAGTTGATAACAATGTGCTCGGCGTCAATAAGGACAAATTATTGGATATTTTTGGCGCGAACACGGGCGTGATGGGGGGTGGTAAAGATATGCTTGGGAAGTACCCACTTACATTGCCACCGAAGCTATTCGATAGCAGCATGGAGACGAAGATACGTAATTCGATGAACAGCGTCACCATTCCGAATAGTCTAAGTATCAGCGCGGCGTGCACGAACGCGAAACTGGAACCACCTCTCGTCAGCAGTACGTGCGAGGACGAGAAGAAGCAGCCCACCAAGGATGACGCGTTCAGCAAAACGTTTCCCATATCCGCCGGAAACGCGCCATCCAAGCAATTCGCGCCGGCCAGCTGCGAGGCGCTCGGGCTAGCTGGCCGAAGCATCGATTTGACATCGAAGTTCGTCGCGCCTGCACCCAAACTGGACGAGAAACTGCACGCCAGCAAGCCAGAGAAGAAGGACAAGGACGAGCTGGACTTCACAATGGCGGCGTCGATCAGCTCGCCGGGAGTTGGCGTTAGCGCCGTGGCGGCGGCGCTGGGCGTCGTCGAAAAGAAACGCATCAGCGACCTGCCCCTGCCGTACCCGCCGTCGCCGTCCGTCAGCGTGCACATCGTCAAATCGCCAGCGCCCAGTCCGCACATAGCGCCCAGCCCCCATTCGGCGCCATCGCCGAGCATCACTGACGACGAGCTCATGGACGAAGCGCTCGTCGGCCTAGGTAAATAGTGTAGACTTATGTACATACGCGGGTGGAGATATTTTATTACCTATACCTACATTTCCCGGTAACACGGTGTTTATGGGTGTGTGTTCTGTGTGTGTGCAACATGGGCCCGCGATTGTAGATACACTTACAATTAGTTAACAGACGAATTTTGAAGAAAAGAAAAAACGTTAACGCAGTATCGTATCGGGTATCGGTATGTGCAGAGCAGATGTCGCGTTCGTATTTTGATCAGAACCTTATATAGTCATAGGCTGTGCCTTATTGATGGCGTGGTCGGTATATTTACGTTACTTTGCTGTCATTGCCATGCCAATCGTGGTTTTCTGCAGTCTTTTTTGCTTAGTCCTTCCCTCCCAAACTTAGACAATCAACATTTCGTTGTAACAGTCAAACACATCTTCCGTTATTAGACCATCCAATAATTAACGATTTGTTTCACGTGGGGCACACCAGTATCAATGATTTCCCCTTGATAAATTTACTAAATCATAGTACAAATGACTTCTAATTTTTGACATTATATTGTAAGTACATTATAGCAATGGATATAAATTTATACATAGCAAAAGTTACTATCAAATATTAACTTTGACAACAATCCGGAACCAGCTAAGCGCTAAGTAAATAGATATAAACTGGTTTCCAAACGACCATACGGACGAATAAATTCGATTTGTTTTATTACCACTGTGTATTCGTTTCTTTTTGTTTCTTTGCGTAAATGCTTAAGACTTAAGTGCTGATTACCTTAAGCCCATTTGGATGATTTAGCAGGGAGCGCTGATTTTCCATTTACTAACGTTATTTTATTTATGTTTTAAGTGCATTTTCTTGTAAATAAGCTTGCGTGTCGCGTAAGTGGTCGCAGTCGAGATGTACTACTTCGGACCAATAATGCTGAAGTACATTTTTAGTACAATCAATGGTGGTATTACTTCGAGTGAGTTGAATTATTTAAATTATATCTAATTGTTATGATACTATAGTTTCTGCGTTTTGTGTAGCAGTGCATTCGCTTTAAGTTGTACCTTTTTCGAGGAGACATATTTGGATGTGACCCTGTTTTATTGATCGATGAGGGACAATTAGATGAAATTGTTATTTATAAAACCGATCGATATTTATCGAGAAACGACAAGAGTCGAACGGAACGGTGGAGAGAAAGAGAGAGTATGTACGAATATTGAAATAAAGAAAAGTTAATCAGAAATTACTGTGTCTATTTGTGTTTTAGTCTCCCATAACTGCGGATTACTTGTGTTTATTCCGTTTCAGTATAGCTATTTAAATATATTCTTTAACACAATTTATTTTCCAAGATTGTTACATTACTTTATTGACTGATTCGATCATTTTTTAATGAATCAAATTATGCCTATTTGTACATTAATTTACATTTAATGACTTGAGAGAGAACTCTAATATGGCGTTATAGTATATACAATGAGCGTGGGATGGTATTCGTTTCTTCAAGAGTATGAGAAATAGTAATTCATACGAGTGAGGAAAGGATATTCCATGCGAGTTGTACACTATAGTTTTTCTACGACTATTATGTGTGAAAATTGGAATTTCTTAAAACGATACTGCAATGTGTACATTATACAACAGGAGTAGAAAAGTACGTTTTTACAGTTAATTTATTTCACATAAACACTGCGAGATAAGATAACACGTAAGGGGTGTCTTTTCTAATACATCAACTATGAGTGATAGAATTAATTAATATAATTTGAAATTCTGGGTCACAACCTCCCGATTTAGTCGTGTTGTCAATCTGGTATGTTTGAATTCCACGATGCCCTTGGATTCTTGAGGTTGCCCAGTTCCGACATCTGCGAGCTGTCATTGACTGTGCTTTGACATTTGGGTTGTCTATAATCTGACCCAACCAGACTCTAGCATGAGTTATTATGTAGAATCTTTCATGAATAGTACTTATTTCTGGCAAGAGTTATGAAAATTGCACTAATTGCCAACGGGTTAAGGTATTGATTGAATACTGGTAATACATGCTATATGTTAATTCAATGGTCCTGCGATTATTTTTTGGTATATTCTAGGGGTGTATAATTAAAAAAAAAATAATAAAATGACACTGGCTCCATCTTCTTTCACAGCTATTTGAAGTTTTCTTATCGTTGCGTCTTGTATAAGTGTTAAATGTAAAATGTGTTTCGTGTAGTTTATACATTGTACATTCAGATGTCGCCTGTTGGCACAAGTATGGCTATCGTTTATCGATACCTGAGATATCGATAACTATCTATGCGTGTGACGCATATCATGTCTCTTAAAATACTTATTAAATGTTATACAAAACGAACTTGCGGTAATGAGTAATTTAATACATCTAAATACGATTCTCTGTTATATTTCAACGAACATTTCCTAAAAATTTCAAACTCTCGTGTTATTAAAATTTATCGATTTTCCGATGAGTTTAAACACACATTTTAGCGAAAAAATTAACTAGTTTACGTATATCCGAACAAGTTTGTCTCTTGAAACGCACTGTTTCCGAAAAAAAGTCGTTTAAACAAAACTAAACACATTTTCTCTCTTATATTTTAGCGACTTATTTATTTCCAACATTCCAGTAATCGCTCTGATCGTTAAAGACACCCAATTGATTTAAGCTCATTTTTTTTATAGAAAAATAAGTAATATAAGAACACGTCTTCTGACATTTTAGCGATTTTTCAAATCGTGAATTTTCCAGATATGTTTATACATAATTTTTAGATAAAAATAAATATTGATAAGTATCGATAACGCTACAGTGGCACGATGCCCTTTTTAGTTACAACAACTGTAGTAAAATGATTCATAAATACAGTGAAACCTGCCGTATAAGAAGCCTTCTCGGGAATGTCCAACTGTCTCACACGGAAGCAGAATGAATTATTTGCGTGAAACGGAATATTTGATATGGGAAAAATCATAGGCGTTGCCATATAGATAAAGAAAGTAATCTTGTACTGTTATTTATTTTGTCGACCTAACCTTATATAACCTTTCGTATGTGGAAACCTGCCAACAATGATTGATCTTGTGACTTTCCGTATACGGCAGGTTTCACTGTACTATATAAAAAAGTCTTTACAATCAAAAGATACAAAGACAATTACTCATTGCCCGAATATTCACGGGAGGTCTCCTGATATCACTTGTCAATCATTCGCTTCATCTGCTTAGGCTCATCCCGGAGAGGAATATGATTTTCGGCGATTTCACGGTGCAACTCACGAATAATCTGCAGCAAGCTTAGGACAGTCACCCACAAGTAGAGCAGAAGAACTGTCAACAGTAGTTAGTACAAATAATGATATAGTAAGTTTGTTTAAAACGTTCGGTGAATAGTCCGATATCTGAACGGCATCACGTGCTTCCCCAAGCGATTACACCTGACAGTCCAGAGACATGCCAAGAAGCCACCTAGAAGGAAGATCCATGACGGTCATGAAGTACTCATACTCTTGATATCTTCAATATCAATAAGTCGTGGGTGAATATTACCCAAGGGAACCCTCCCACCCGGCTTTGTGATAAAGTACGTCTAAGGGGATTCCCCCCCCCATACCACAATTTCGTCTGACTGTGCGTAAATCTCGTCGAATCGTTATCTATGTTATTTGATACTTTAGGTATCGGACGTAAAAAGATTTATCGATACCGATACACAGGCTTTACTGCTCGGTTGTTAGCTTGTCTATTGCAGGCGTATTTCCAATGTCAAGATCATTCATTCTCCGTCGGCTGCAAGATATATTCTTGTTTCGAATACACGTTTTGCTGCGCTAGTCTTACAAGGTAAGGGCTTATATTGTTGTATCTGGAGAAAGAAGGAAGACTCGGCTTTAACTTGGCAGGGACGATCCATTTACCTGTGCAGGATATTGCACAATACCTTCGGTACATAAGAGTCTTAAGTCGAGTGAAAAGTCAGTTCTTAACTAGCCACCAGCCACCTTCGTTCTCTTCTGTACAACAAGTAAAGTGCCAGGCTGCCGACATGTTCAGTTGGATGTTCGAAATAAAGTCTTATTTTGCACTTAGAATCTTTCTCTATTTTCTGCCTTGCCTTTTGTCCGGTAGTCAAGTTAGTTAAGTCAAACGAGTCTACCACTCTAAAACCCTCGATCGGGACAAAATCATAGGCGAGGACAGACCATCGTCGAAAAGTTTTATCGCTAAGACATTTCATCGTCAGAGTTATAAAACGAGCGATTGCTTTATTATATAAACTTGTTTTTTATTATATGAGATAGTTTTTTAAATTACATTATATGAGATATTTCAAAAATAATCTGATAGCTAATGTAATATACATTAATACTTGAAGTTTATATAATAATTAAATCAACCGTTCGTGTTTATAATGCGTCACGATGAAGTGAGCACGCGATGGTTAGTCCACGGAGAAGCGTCTGTCGTTGATATGAACCACGATGATCGGTCCGGCTACGGACTCGGCTCGTCTTGTACAAGTGCCACCCGCATTGCTATATGGTGCTGTTGAGATATCGGATCATTCATCGAACATTTTAGCCTTATACATCGAACCGGAAATGCGACTCACCAACAGTAATTGCAGTAAAATTGCTGTACATGATCAATGCGCCGATGCCATACCCTCTCTCCTTGAAATTTATCAACAGTAAAGCCATCAGGATCATCATTACAATGATGTATATCATGTCCAAAACCAAAAATGGGCACAACAATTTATAGTTGCACTGAAAATATATCAAGGTATTCAAATTAAATTTATTCTGTGAAGTATTTACTTTGCGGTACTTACCATCAAAGAACCCCAAATCAACAAAATGCACGAAAACAGATACAGAGCGAAGAAAATTGTGAGAATAATAAGTAAAGCATGGGGATTTTCCGAGAAGGAAAGAAACTGTTTGTTTCGAATGTCCAGGCTAGTTATAATTTCACCCAGGAACGCCTGGACGTCATCTTGATTTTTGATGGAAATTAACGCGATCATTAACCAAATTGCAGCCTGAATCTAAAGGGTTACGATTAGTACGTAATTGGGAGTAGTTAAAATATTCTCACCAAGGAGAAAATGCTGGTTATGATGGCTCCCAAACGAACGGAAAACCAAAAGAAGAAGCGCTTCAAGACCGCCATTGACAATTAATACGTAATGAATAAGAATATACGGTGTTGCGAGGAGTCAAGAACTTTCTCGCATCTTCATGGCAAGATGTCCGGAAGATAACTGTGCTCTGAGTCGTCCTTTGTGGTGTAATGACGCAAATAAAGTTCTGAAACTACTTCGACCGTCCACACAATGGAACTCATCATATTTCAGTATTGCGACCTTTATATACCTAGCGGTTGATATATTCAGTGTGGTGGCGGACCTGGTATAATTATGGTGAATGTCTAATGAGAAAATGGATGTAATCAATGATTCATCCGGTTAGTGTCTATAGACAGTGAGATATAATTCAAGTCTTTTTTGAAGTACATTTGGCTTTTTTGTGATTTATGCAACAGGTTCATTCAACTAAACGACACATTATGCATTGATGATTACATTTAATTCGAAAAAGGGTGTATTACGTGTATTAGAGTAGGGGTCGGCAAATTACGTTCTGTACTTTAATAAATAACACAATAGCACCAAGGACAAGTTTGTTTGATTTCGAGTTTTTAAAAATATGTAATTATCTAAGGATTACTCGATTGCAACCTATCGATGTGGTTATGTGCATTTTTTAGCGAAAATAAGTCGTTTCAGCACATGTAAACACATTCCTTCGTTTTTTTAAATACAATTTTCAGAAATCCTATGTCACTCTTCGTTCTGATGTTATCTACAAAAACTAGCTACAAGAATTTGTTTGCGTTTCTTGTGGGAGGTAAGTGATTTATATATGTTACTTAGATCACCCAAGTCAAATGTACAAATCTACCATTATTGTTTATAATTTTACTTGGAAGTGCCCAAAAGACCACATAAATATCTGGTTTTCTCAGACCTTCGAAGCTAATCATGTCAGACGATGATGAAATGCCGATATTTGTCGAAATCGAAATATCGTCATGATAACATCTATTAAATCGAAATTTGACTGGAACGAAAAAGAATTATCGATATTTATATTAAGTATGTATTAAATTAAGTATTAAATAAGACCTTAACTATTAGGCGTAACCTCAACATCTTTTATCTTTGTTATTAACAAACGTTAATCACTTTAGCCCTCAGTAGTGTCTGACTATCTGAACATATGACGATGCGAGCGCCACAGAAACGATTCCGTATGCATTCCCGGACGCATACGTCAAGTGCATTCTTTTCCGATTGCAGTATGGCTGGGCTATGAACCCAGAGCCATGTGACTCTTATATACATAGTTTGGACTGTATATTCCCATACCAGTGACTGAGTTCTGCTTGGAAGAATCCAAGCACTGTGTGTCTGATTGAACAGAATTTGAGTACCCGCAGCCCCACGTAATTGTTGTTAATTGCTGCCATGTCTATCTCCGTTTACAGCCGAAATATTTATGGGAAAATTTGAAACAATATTAAAATCATCGGGACGATATCTTCACAATCTTTGATACAAAAGCCCTAGACCCTATATATATATATATATATATATATATAATATAATATATATATATATATAAAAAATAACTAATCTCTTTAATTTAAGATTTAAATGTTTGCTGAGAAAATTTTAGTAACTTCTGCGTTTGCTAAAGTAATGAACATTATCTCACATTCAAGAAATTCATTTAGCAAATAATTGTTATATCCATTAAAATACATGATTTGAAATGTTATTATCAGAAGGATCTTTAATTAGGTTAGGTAAATAATTAGGTTAGAGAATTAATATAATAACAAAATATTTGAATCAACAAATATTGCGCCAGTAAGTACGTTTAAAAACAGTAAATGTTTTAACTGTTCGAAAGTTAACAAGCGACTTATTTTCGGGTGCTTATAAACTCTTAGAGAAGATCGGTAGCTTTAACGGTTGGCGAGTCAAGATACGATTTCTCTAAGTTTCCTAACAAAAGCAGTTACTAGAAATAATTTAACGGATTTAAGTTTATATGAAGTTGAGAAATAACAGTACTTACTTGCAGTTTCTTTTCGTTCCTGGAAAATATTTAAAAAAACTGGGAAAGGCATAGCTATAAAATGTACATTAAAGTGTACGTTCATATGATTATATTATATCTTTATAAAAAAAACAATAAAAACAAAAATCATCGCCACAGTAGAACAACATTATGATCACGCTCTAGTTGGTCCTCCAGCTGCTGGCCGCTGTAGCCCGTCGAGCAACAGATCTCATCGAGGCAGGCACTACCATCCAGCGAACGACGCAGCGACGCTGGCTCGCCGAGCAACACCGGATACTTGTGCACGCGCCGCACCAGCCCCTCGAGCACGCCGAACTGCACTAGCTTGCGCTCATTGATCCACAGCGCCGACGGGTTCATTCGCAGGCAGAGGTCACGAATCGTGGTGCCGCGTGTCATCGCCGCATACATGCGGAAGACGTCACGCAGCGACGGCCTCTGTCGGTCCGACTTGGCGACGTAACGCAGGCAGCGGTCACGCAGCTGCGAGTCCTGCACGAGGGCACGCAGTCGTGGTGTGGTGCAGTACACGTTGCCATACTGAAAGAGCGGCACTAACGCGATGGCGCCGTAGTAAAGCAGGTTGCGCACGCATGCCTTCACCAGGTTGTTCTCGACGTCAGCGAGCGTCGCGATGCGCAGCACGTGATTGAAGCCGTTGAGGTGCGGCGCGACAGCATGCGTCGTGAGATCCCAAGCGCGCGCCGGCAGCGGTCTCACCAGCACCGGGACCTGGTGGTCATCGACACGCACCGGATCACCGCGTACGTCCACCACCTTGAGATGGGTGGCGTTCGGACCGTCGCTGAGCGCACACTCGCCGAGCGTGTTCAGAGCATGCATGGCACGTGCTAACACGGGCGCCAGCTTCGTCACGCCGCCGCCGCCAGAAAGGTAGCTGCTCTCCACCTCCATCGCCATCAGGAACTCGGCGAACTTCATCACCACCGGCTCGTAGTGAACCGTGCGTGCGCTACTGTCGCACACGAAGCATAAATTGAAGTGGAATGCGTTGCGTGCATACTTTTTATCGTCGATACGCACAGGAAAGCCAAGTATTTTGTGCTCTGCCAAGGTACTAAAAACCAACAATGCAACCATCAACCTTCTGCATATTTCATTAATTATTTAGAAACTTACACTGTTATTGTACTTCTCTGTAGCTCTGCCTTTGTTATGATGTACACACTAATGCTATCGAACAGCTCCTTGGATATGTAGTTTTCTGGCACTTGGCAGGAGATCATCGGCCCCTGAGTCGGGTGAAACTCGCAGAAGAAAATGCATCGTATGGCGTTCTGCTTGGCCGGAACCACCTGCATTTTCCAGCTAATTCGCCGCAAACCACGAATAAACGTGTGCGTTTATTCCAATTCATTTACATTCCGACAATAACAAAGTTTCACCAGCTGATCACCACGGAACTTCGCTGCTTTTCACTCTTACCGTCTGTCCTGCATTTCAGAATTGATTACTTGGTTGCCTAATTTTATAAAATGTGTCAATAAAGTTTCAAGCACAGATAAGACAAATTGACAAACAAAACAGGCAGGCTCGATTTGATAGCAGACGAGAGCGCTGCAATCGCTGTGTTCTTGGCGATATTTTGAATGAAGGTTTCATGCCTAATTAATACTCATACGCATAAGGAAATATGAGCAAAATGCATTCTTCGCAGCAAATCATTTGTTCTACGACCGACGATGTCAAGGTTACCAGACTCTACTTCAACGATCTATAATGTTGCTCCCAGGAGGATCCAGATCCTACGGTACCACGTAGCTGCTGCTGGAACTAAAATGTGACATGCACATTTTGTTTTTAAAAAAATTCTAATGTACAAATCGTAGAATTCTCATTCATGCCTTAAATGATTCTCCATTAAATATACTTTCGTTTGTCCAAAGATAGTGTTACCATAACGAAATCTAGTGTGCAAAAATCGAGTTCAAAAATATGACTAGTTTTAGAGTTGCCAGTTATTTTTATATTTCCCGAAATCCTATGATTACAATCTATGATCTTGCACCATTCGATTCAGCGTGAAATTGTCTACAAACTACTGAAGCACTTTTTCCTTTGGTAACTTGTTAGAAGCGATATTATAACTGATGAAACGTGAGTACAACAAAGGGGACATATTCGCGGCCAGAAAAAATGACTTGAAATGATTTGTCCCAAACATGTATTCATATTTGCTATATTCCAATAGTTCCACAATCTTCAGCAAGACTTCCCTCGAATAATTACTTAGGACCGATATTATGGATTGCTGAAGTTGAGTCTAATATCGTCAACATCGTCGATCTCTGAAAATGATTCGAGCACTCGAGTATAATTTATGTACGAACTGATTGTGGGTAAAATTTGCAACAAACTACGGCGACAGTTTTTTCTTTTAAGAATTTGAAGTTGAGTCTATCTATTTGCTATACAGAGGTGGATACAAATTTTCGATGAATTACCTGGATAGATATTATATACCGAAGAAGTTGAGGCATGGTACCATCAAATATTGCTACGATTTTCAAATTCAGAATTGAATCAAATGGAACATATTAGATATATTTAAATAAATTATATAGCATTCGGTTTATTATTAAAAAATGTATGTTGTTCTTCCTTTAATTTTCACACGTAAGCCAAAGTTATGTAATTTTTTTGGTATAGCGGGAGCGAAAAAAATCAGTTGGGCACACGATGTATCCTCGAAAGGCGGGTACGTGTGTACCATTCAGATACCAAAACGCGGTCCAGATTGGCGTGGTCATCTGAGGTCTATGTTTTGTGACCCGGGTGTTGGTCTCACCGCACTAAAAAACATTGTGCGGCGTCACCTCGAAGGGTTTTAGCACATCTAATTGGAAAAAGAGACAAAAAAGAAGACATTTTCAAATGGCAACAAAAAAAATTCCAAAATTAGCAAAATAAAATATTTTATCCCCAAAATAAAAGCAATTTCTTTTTATTTTTAAATATCAATTTAATTTAAAGACTTTTTCTTTAAATTAAAATGATATTAAAAAAAAACATAAAGAAAAAGCCCTGCGATTCGACCTAGCATAAAACTCGGTCGTACCATATTCGAATTCCAAGGCTCTTTAGAGCATTCAGTACAAAAACATGCTCCTTTGAGTTACGAAGAATCTCCAAACTCAATTTATCCGGCCTCCCGCTTATAGGAATAAATCGCGCATTGAAAAATATGCGGCACGATGAGAAAAACTGTAATCCATAAAAACTGTAAGGAGGTCTCGGTGAACGTGCTAACAAATTTTTGACCGAGGCGCAAACGACACCAGGCCATCTGCTCAACCCCGGCTACTGGTTGTATACCAACCAAATGGCTTACGGATGCGCTCCCTGCGACACTGCCATCAGGTCCGGATTAAACCCTTTATGTGGGACCTACAGTCCCACAAGGGCACCTGAATACCCTGATCGGGAGAGCCACTGAAGGAACGATGGGTCGCGCCGTCGCCTCTATCGTTGTTAAAGACTCCAATGTGTCTAGGACATCAAAGGAGGGCAATGACGAGTCCCGACTCTGCTGCAGCAGTGATGCTCTCAAGGTTACTACGAACCAAACTTCCCTGACCAAAAGTCGGGTATAATCACTGTTCTGGGATTTCATGGATTCTCAATTTTCAACCGTAGGGATTTCTTGAAATAGTATAACAATTTCCTCAAACCACACTCAAAAACGTGTTATTAAACAATCTAGTAAGGACAACCTTTCTAATGACTTATATGCAATTGAACGAAAACTATTGAACAATATTAAAGAATTAGTGATAAATATAAATAAGTGGAACTGACAGTGAAAATGTCGCTGTTATTAGATTCAACTTGTATATGTTATAATGTCAGTTCTAAGGAATTAATCGAAAAAGTGTTGCAATGGTTTGTAGCCAACTTCACACTTAATCGATTTGTGAATCATCATCATCTTCTTCTTCTTCCTTCCTTGATAGGTGTTGAGATCGGCGGTTTGTTGTGAGGATTGGAAGATAAATAATCACGACTTGTATGATGTTAAGAGATATAAGTTTAATCACAACAAAAA
>WSZQ02073457.1:0-21108 GCA_019419845.2 Weissflogia rhopalogaster
CGGCATCAGTGGAAATCATCCGGTACGCTCTTGCTACTCCTATAGCTAGACGCCTCTGTATGGCTAACAGAGTATTCCTATTCGCTCTATTTCGCATAGTTCTATGCCAGGCGGGGGCCGCGTACATCATTGCAGAGTTTACGCAGCTCGCAATTAATCTTCTTCGACTGCTATGAGGACCATCTTTCATTCTGAATAGGCCTATTATCCCACTGGCCTTTTGAGCTATGGAATTTATTTGGTTGGTATATTTGCCCATGCCATCAAGCAGTACGTCCAGGCATATTAGTGTTGGTGTTGGTGCAACGAGTTTATTCATAATGGTTATAGCGGTTGTGGGAATACGCCGACGACTAGCAACAAGCAAGATGTCTGTTTTTTTCTGGAGCCATCTGGGGGCCGATGTGCTCTAATCTTTGCTTAATCCTCGAAAATGATTGTTGTATAAGGAAATTGAGTCTTGCTTTGTCACGACACGAGACAACCACGGTGATATCATCGATGTATCTATGCCGATAGGTAATTTTTTAAGGAGATACCTAAAATGACCAGATTTTGACAAATGAAAAAAGGGACATGTCTTAGCTGGCAGGGCAACCATACACCATAGCACACAGTATCGGATTTTATAACTATCGATACTTTCAATTGAGTTATTGATATTTGTTGATGCCTGAAACGTGGGGACCGAATCCATAAAGTTGGGACATTAAAAAAGTCGAGATATATTAGAAACACATCGGAGCGCGGGGCAAATTTGTTAGAAAGCGGGACGTCTGGTTACCTTAGTGATACCGCAGTGTTGGTATCATTAAGGTATCATCCAATTAGTTTATTCTAGATGTGAAAAGTCAGGCTGTATAAGCTAAATTACTATTTGATTCTGGGACTTTGTATATTTTATGGAAGTCAGAGAGGTCTCATTATGTAAGTTAAGCGGTACTATTAGTAAAGAAGCCAAGGAGGAGAGGAGGTAGGGTAGATAGGCCCGCTATCCAAATGTAAGATGACCAGACATCCTGCGGAGCTAACTACATATTCATTCGCCTTCCCGACTATTTGGCCAGGTGCCATTACTATCATAATTGGGGGTTGTGATAAACAGATGGCCTCAGTGTTGGGGCATGTCAAAAAGAATCGAAAATGACTAATTCGATACTATCGATAAGTATCGAAAATTAAAGTATCGATAAAAGTCGATAAGTATCGACACGTGGTATCGATACTAATACTTTTTGGCATACGTAGCCTTTGCCTCATTATAGTAGATGTACTTTATGAAATAAAGTGGCACTCATCCTGCAATGTCCTGAAAATTAAAACTGTCTCTGACCAAAATCAGACCCAATTAGTTCGGGAGGTGTCAAACGCTATACAACCGAGAAAGTACAACAAAATATTCTTTTCCCGTCTAGGAAGCCTTCTTTATATCTCTGTGGGACTAACAGTCTTTGTACAAATCAAAGTTTCCCAACCTCTAATAAGGACTCTCCCCTTGTTCGTGTCGAGGACTTTTTGAATTGCCCTCCTTACTAAACAAATTGTCCTGAGATAAACTGAAAATTCTCTATTTCCAACTGAATTTGCAACAACTTTATTAAAACATTCAATTCGACGCAACACTATTAATAATTGCTCTAAGATCAACGTAACAACCATATTTCAAATATTACATTTTCAAAGTCGAAAGAAAAGTATCAGCCGAACTCTTAGTAGGAAGACAAGGTCCAAACGCTTGCAATAAAAGCGGCTCTTTTTCCACAGTCACCTGAAAATCCAGCAGAGAAACCTTACCATCACCATCCAAATCCATCTTTTTCAGTACAATTTCTACCAGTTCCTTTACACCTTCATCAGGATCTTCATCAAGAGGATGCCTTATCAAACAATTCCTAGAATCCACCACAATTTAAAACCTTCTAAAATTGAGCTATTAACAACCACCTTAACAAAACAAACATCTCTTCTTTGGTAATAAACCCATCTGCGTTAATATCATATATCTTGAAACACATTTCAATTCGTTCCAGTAACGTTCCTTTCAGAAAGACACTTAAACCAAGGAACCATGCCTTCAAACTAATCACTCCGTTGCTATCAATGTCCCAAATTGCAAAAATGCGATCGTTTAATATATCTTCTGTGACAATATCAAATGTGTTGTGTAATAAATCACAGAAAACGTTACGACTCACGCCCTGTAATAAACGAGGGGGAAGTTAATTGATCTCTGCGAAGGTCTAACAAGGTGAGTAACTTTCTGAACTGTTTCCGCGAATAGCGTTATAAAGAGAAAATTGAAATACGCAAACTTTAATTACTTCGTGAAGTAACGACTTGCGTATGGCGCCTCCACCACCAATGGAACGATCGCCGAGTTGTTTGCTTCGATCAATGGAAACCAATTGTCTGTATATTTTATACAGACAATCTATTTCGAGTCTGGAAACAATAAAATATAATGGTAATCACGAAACGATGGTTAGATAGGGTTTGGAGAATGTATTTAGCCTATTTTCGATGATTTTAATCAAAATAAGGTAAATGTAAACTACTTTTATTTGTTTGCTGTTTACAGAACTGTCACCGATAAGATATATAAACTTAATGGCTATTTTCAAACTCCTTTTAAAGGATAATGCCTGGATAGTGCGTCGTCTCGCTTGAACAGACTTTGTTGTTAAGCCTATTCTACACGTCTACCAAATTTCATTAAAATCTCAGCGGACTCAGTGTGAACCTCTCCTTATTAGTGCTGTTTTGTTCAGCGCGACAAACTTCGGCGCTCTAATAACCATCACATACTCTGGTTAACTGTACAATGTTTAGAAATGGAAAACTTTTACAAAGACGTAAGAGTAAAACCAAGAAATCTTTGAATCTCCGAAATCGCTTTTAAATCAGACCATTTAAATGTATCTACAAGCACTTTTTTTCATATCTCGAAAACAATTCCCTTTTGCAGTTTTTTGTACTAAATAGTGCGATGGGGTTAATTTATTGACCAAATTATTGTTAATTAGTAAATAATATTATGATGGAGATAAATTTATGGAGAATAACCGAGTAGCAATATAAGAAAGGTTTATTTTTATGTAGTAATACAAATAAAATATAAAGATTAATATGTGTGGTATATTGGGAAATTCTGGGTGACCAAAAATTCTAAATACACCTATCCCCCCGATTTACACGATACATACGTTTTTGAGAAAAACGTATAAATCGAAAATTAAAAATTTTCAAGTCAAAACCGTGTAAATCGAAAAGCTTGCAGAAAATGCATAATTCAAACATTTTCAATAGTTTTATGGTATTAATAGCATTAATAGCATTGACAGGTGGTTCCTCCAGAAGTTCACGCATTTTCCCCTCTGAATTTTATTTTAATCACAGCCGTCAATTTAAAATAATCTAAATTATGCACTCACTTGTCATTTACGAATATGGAAAATTAAATCTTTCTAAAACTGTGAAACTTTCACTCAAATACAATTTTCCGTAGATAAAACTTTAATTTTATGCGAAGAAATACAGACACAGTGTGCGTGTGCAGCAAAGTCAGCACATAAGCTCGGGATTCCCCGTGAGATGTGTACACAACGCACGTGTTCAATCACAATAGCATTTAGTAGAGTGCAATAAAAACACGAAAAAAAACTTATTTGGAAAACCGTGTAAACGCGAAAACGTGTAAAACAATTGCCGTGTAATTCGGGCGGGGGAAGGGGGGAGGGGGGGCGATAGTTGTACTCAAATTCCTAGAAAATTTCCCTCCCCCTTACTTCTACCTTCTAATAAATATAACCTTAAAGTTTCAAATTTAGGAGTCCCAACGTATTTCTATTTTTTGACTACTAGCATCGACTATAATAGTCAGTAACTATATTCAATTCCATGTCAATGTAATTAGACTAATACTATTGATATTATTAAACTGTGACACATTATATTTTGCAATATAAAAAAGTGTACTTACTTGGTAAAATGAGTATCCTTTTTAATTTGTTCGAATAACTTTGGAGGGATTTTATTTTTCGCATCTTTGGAATCTGCCATCTTCTTTGTTTTATTGTTAGTTTTCGAAGGCTTGCTCTTGCGTGATGTTGGAGGGCTTGTGCTCTTGGCTCGACTGTGAGCCAAGAAAAGCGAAATACTCTTGAGCACCATGGCACCGCCGCGCAAACTCAATGCAGCGCTCATTGTTCTTCTATTTATGTGCGTAATCGGTTTTTGATCGTCTAGTAACAAGTAAAAAAAAGGAAACAGCTCCCAATCATATATTACTCAGGGCATTAAAACACAATTCATGCTGCCAAACATCATTTAAGTCAGTGATTCATTATTATATATAATATTTAATATTGCTAAATATTAGAAATTTGTAGTTGAAATATTTGTTTTTATACTAATTACAAAGAGAACTAACAAATGCAAATAATCTTATAAATATGACAATATCACACAAAAAGTATAGAAAGTATTTGTTGGATATTTTATAATAAATGTAAATTCAAGTGAATATATTTTCAAAAGCACCACAAAAGTATCACGCCGGCTGTCGAGGTTCGAGTCTTCGAGGCGGGAACCCCTTTGTGTAAATTATTCACACCCAACCACACATCATCAGCATATACACTTAAAACTTTAAACACACAACTCTATAAACTTAACACAGCATCCCATAACTCTATAAACAACAAAAACAGCTTTCAACTCAGTTCTACACACAAAAATTCACCACCTACTCATTCTACAATCAACAAAAACAAAGCTATTCAACAATAACAATAATAGCAACAAAAGAACATTGTAAACAACAGAAATAGTAACATATGTAAATACATGTCGGATATACATAAAATGGTCGATAGATTTAAAAATGTATTAGAATTAATAATGTTCAAAATTAACTTAAAACTTGAAACTAAAAAATACGCAATTTGAATTTCATTTTATTATAATTTCTAATATACAAATCGTAGAATTCGTTCTTATTATGTCAAAAACCAAACAAAAAATAACAAAAAATATATATCAAGTTCGTAGGTTGAGTGGTTCTTGAGATATTTTAATTTAGTTAGTATTCGATTTGATAACATGACTTTAAGAAAAATCGCTTTTGAAAATTTGTTGAGGAATAACTCAATTCAAGCAGTAAATAACACTTTTGTTCTTCTTTTTTTTTGTTCTTTTGTTTCGTTCTTTTAACTTCATCATTTTTGGGAATTTTTCCATCCATTATAAAAATTACCAACGTTGACATATATACTAGACTAAAATTGTGAGTCATCAATCTATAAAATCCAATCGAAGAGATTGGGGGATCGTATCAGGTAAAAGGAAGCTTGTTTTTATAACATGTTGATCCTCTTTTTGATATTGATTAGTCTTTATGATGATTACACCGATATAAGCACACGCAACGATAGTTCTTCACATATTTTTATTTCTTTATTTCGGTTTTATGGAATTGACGATAAAAGGTTTTTAACGACGCAACTAAATTTGCATTGCATAATCTTTTTTATTTTGTATATAAAGCGCAGGAATATATACAAGCAGTAAGCAGAATAATTATTAGTTATAAAGAATTACCTTCAAATTTAGATAAATTTTGAACACTTATACTTTTATTCTTCGCCACTATAATCAACTAATAAGCTTTCTAAAACCACAGAACAATTTCAGATATTGTAATACACATCGCGTTTGCGCACTTACCTGTTTAACTGAATATCGAACAAACATCGCACTGATGTGATAGTGCCAGTAGTTTCATTTCTTTAAGATATCAGTTGAACCATATTGAATTGTTAATAATGTGGCAAAATGACACGCAGGGGGGATGTATATACTTTCATGTATTTGATTTAACTTTAGATAATGTGCCCATTTTCTGCCTATTGTGCTTTCCTAATACGCTGTTCCGGATTTCGATATGTTCGTTTGGAATTTTTCGTTTAATCGGTATTCGGTAGCAGTTGATTAGAATATGAACTGCACAGCGCAATGTGCAGTCTATTCTTCACATCCATTAGTAGAACACATTAGTTAGGATTGACCAATGGGATTGCATTAAAATAGTTGCTGCCCACACTAGCTTATTGTTAGTAATAGCAGGGAATTAATCTGCTAAGAACATTGTACATGATGTAGCCCGATGTGTGTTCTGCTCTCCTAATACTCCATTCCGTATGTTGTTATGTTGCGTTCGAAATTTCCCATTAAAATATTTACGTGAAAACCATCAAAATTGCAATTTTTCGAGAGTATCAGGAGATCAGAAGTGTCATTATGAAGTTCGATGTCCGCAGGAGGTGTTCGCCAATGTAATTTTGTTAAGTGGCTCTGTAGCAGCAGGTAAAGTCTCATTTTATGCGTATCTCTGAAAATTTGGAAAATTCCTCAATTTGGGGAGCACCAGGATTCTTATTTGAAGCTTAATAAGATTGTGGATTGTATCCTTCGAAGGAACAAAAGCGATTAAGGAAAATCTTATAGTTTGAAAAGCTGTAGCATCTGTATTTGTAACTTGCGAATTACATGCTCCCAAAGACCAACTCTTCCTCTCTCCTTTTACACCGAGAAAATGTTGTTATCTCTATTAGTTACGCCGAATACTCAAATGGTCCAAAGAATGCTTTTACAATTCTGGAAAATTCCTCAATTTTGAGCCCTTATTTGAAGTTTTATTATTTGGCGAATTATATGTTTCGAAGGACCATCCATTTCTTTTTCTTTTCACGTTGAGTATATGTTGCTGTCTTTATTAGTTTACCTAGAAATTGCAATTTTCCATAGAGCATTTTTGAAATTGTTCAGAATTGGTCAACTTTGAGGAGCTGTGGCGTCCTTATTTTAAGATTTATTAGCTTGCGGATTATAGATTTCTAATGACCTCTGTTTTTAGATTGAGGGTATATTTTTTGAGGCTATCTTTATTGGTTTACCCGGTTCATACAATTTTAACGAAGAGTGTTTTTGAAATTTTGGAGAATTCTTCAACTTTGAAGAGCTGTGTCGTCCTTATTTGTAGCTTTAATAGGTTTCCAGGTCGAGGATATGTTGCTATCTTTATTAGTTTATCCTAGACTGCATTTATCCCAAGCTTGTTTTAAAATTTTTGGAGAATTCAGCAACTTTAAAGAATTGTTGCACCATTATTTGCAGCTTCATCATCCCTTCTTATTCCCTTCTCTATTCACGCGGGAAAAATGCCGTTTTCTTTTCTGCCCTCCTGATACTCCATGCCGAACTTTGCTATGAAGGCATTCGAAATTTTCCATTTCAAGCATTCACGAGAAAACGACTTAAATCACACTTAGGTGCATTAGGGTACCAGGAGATCAAACGCACCAGAGAGAGGGAGAGAAACAAAGAGAGAGGTATTGTACAGACCTGAAAAATAGGCCTGGAAATATAGTGTTTCCTAGGACCTACTTAATCCCAAGTACACCATTGTTGCAAGTAGACAAATTATGGAGTGGCAGAAATGAAGGAACGGGATTACACAAATCGAGTGGGACAGGATAATCTCACCAGCAATTGCGGAAGAAAGAGAAAGTTTTTAAGGAAAGTCGAGGAGAGCTTCGAGAAGTGTGGACGTCCGGAACGGGAAATGTGGAACTTGTCGAGAGAAGAAAAGGCAGGTTCCCAAGATATCCTTGAAAAAAAGGGAGGGAAAACTTAGGGAGATACTTGAAGAACGAGCCCAGGTTTAAAAGGGCGTTAACTCAGAAAGGAGGAGCTAATGGAAGTGGTGATGGATTGAAATAAGAGATGCTGAAGACCAAGTTTAAAATTTCACCAGTCTCACAATCAGTGCCTCAGAGATTGTTTTTTTTTATAAATAAATTCAATTTAGAAAAGAAGCTCCGTGGTGGCATCTTCCACTGAGTACCAGATTATAATCTTAATCCTAGCGAACAGCAAAAAGATGTTCTCTGTTTCACTGTGATTCAAAGTACTGCCAACTTCGACATTTGACTAATAGGTTTCGCCAGTGAACTAAATAAATTTCATAACATTTGATAATATTCTGCTGAACTCAGAGATTATCTCTACTTGACTGATGGAAAAAGGACATACTGAATAATCTATAATAATAGAAACATATATTCTTTAAGAAAAATATATTCAATACGCACCATAAATTCAACTATTTAAAACATTAGAAATCTTTAAAATCATAGCAATTGATACATCACTCATTCAGTCCTTAAAAAATCATGTAGAGGTCTTTTATCGCTTATACATACTTGTTATACATAAATGTGGAATAAAACGATTTACAATTAAAATTGGGTGAGGAATTACACAGGAACATTTGTTTGTTTAGCATTGGCCTCAGTCAGATTAATCTCATACATACCATCAGGATGTTGCCCCGGGCTGTCTGCTTTCCCAGTAAGGGAAGTCTTCTTAACTCCTCGAGGTGGTGGCATTGGTGGTGCTTTTTCTCTTCTGTAGAATCTAATCGGATGTGTGGAAATCCATTCCTTGACTTTAGTACCAACTCGATAGAAATGAAAATATATCAGGAACAAAACTAAGGAAATTACTAAAAAAGATAACAGAGTAATGAAGATTGAAGGAGTTGGAGTGTAGGCAGGTTTTTCGTTGTCTTGATTGAGGTTGTCTTGATCGTCAGTTCCGGGGATTTCGTTGTAGTCATCTTCAGTGGCATCCTCGGAACCTATTTTGATGTCAGCACAGGCTCTGAATTCTTCCTGAGGACCACAACCAACTGCTCCTGTTCCATTTGCACAGTTCCCCCAGTTGTTACCTGAAGTTTTAAACGTAGTCTAGGAGAGTTTTCAGGAGATTCCCTCAGAATAACTTACCAGCAATATATCTCCATTGGAGCAAGCAGTGTGAACAGGACATATCTGGAAGTCGATATTTCATTTCATAGACCTTATTCCCATCCTTAGGGAAGTATCGACTATTATGATGGTCTACTCCTTCCTGTGGTTTTAGAATCTGCAGGATATTTTTGTCCAGGCATTCCTGGGTTGTTGATTTATAATTAGGACAGACTGCAAATTCGAAGTATCCGAAATGGCTAGCAGTGAGTTCTACTCGGATGTTAATCACTTGTTTGACTCTGTACTTCCGGACAATTACCCCTTGGCCATATGTACCGCCATATTCATGTGCCCTTGGTGTTCTGAAGGTAATATTGTCACTGCTTTGCTCAATTTTTAAGGGTAGGAACTTACTTTACATCCCAGGCATCTCCACATACTCCGCATTTCCCGCCGTTTTTCTGCCATTGCCTGCTGAATCCCCCACAGAATAATTCGTGATCGTTGTAGTTGTGAGGTGTGTTGAAACCGTAACGCCACGCTGACGCCCGACTTGGCGGTTCGATGAGGCGACCATGACCGGAAGTGAATGCGATTAATTGGCACGCGAGGATGATGCACACGCCGGTGAGCTTACCGAGCGCAAGCATTGCTAGAAATTGAGGACAGACGTTTCGTGAATTGAATTTTAATATGCACATTTATTGAAAGTATATTTAAAGAACTAAATGTGGTATTCAGAGTCACTGAAATCTTCGAAAGCTTAAAAGAGAGACTTTATTATTTATAATTCATTTGGGATTTGCAGGTTGCAGGACTATGAATAGTAGCGTTTCTCAAATAATTCCCAACTCTTTCTAAGTTCTGATTGACACGTTTGAGTTCCTCTGGTGATTGGATATGGAATGGGAGGATAGGGATATGGGTGAATGAAATAAAAGGAATGGGAGCTTACATTGGAAGTATGGAAAATTATTAGGGGATTGTTAGAATGGGAGTTGAAGAATGTGAATACGTGAATGGGTAGGAGGAATGGGAGTAGGAGAATATTAAAAGGAGGATGGGGATAAACAATTGGAAATGTCAGAATGGAAATGGCAGAATGGAAATGAAAATGGGGAATGTAGAAATGAAACTGGTTCTGGGAGAATTGGAAAATAGGAATGAGAGATTAGATTGATAGAATGATAATGGCAAATAGGAATACAAAATTAAATTGTAAGAATGTACATGAGAGAGACCTGGAGAATAGGGGCAAACGTAGTGGAGATATAGTAGAGAAGGGAAATGGGTTAATATGAAG
This sequence comes from Weissflogia rhopalogaster, assembly GCA_019419845.2. Taxonomy (NCBI): domain Eukaryota; kingdom Metazoa; phylum Arthropoda; class Insecta; order Coleoptera; family Staphylinidae; genus Weissflogia; species Weissflogia rhopalogaster. The sequence goes on from WSZQ02073457.1 coordinate 10,114, forward strand.
GACAGCCTATGATTAGTCTGACAATGAGAAGAAGGGTGATTGAGATGAAATATAAAAGGAATGGAACAATGTGAATGGGGAAAACTAGACGGGAAGTACTGCAGATTGGAAATGGATCAATGGGATTGGAAGATTGGGAATACAAGAATAGAAATGAAACAATGAGCGAGAGGTGAAGATAAGATTAAAATAATCACGAATAAAAACAATAAGCTCCGATGTGGTATTCTGAAGTGACTAGGAATGACTGTTTTCTGAACTGTCTGACTCTGTACACCGGTGCCTGACGGAAAAATCAATACCTCCCCCTGTTATTCAGACAGTTGTCATAACAACCAAGGGTACCTCGATTATGGGTATCTTTAACCTCCTAACCTAACCTAACCTAACCTCCAGTCATGTGCAATTATACCATGTCTGAATGTCACCGTATAATTGCCCATGAATTTATATAAGTAAAGCAAAATCAGTGTGTTTTACTCATAATTATTCGAAAATCAAAGAATTAGAGTGAAAGTACTCATTCCGGAACAAAATTACAAGCAGAATGTGCCTCATCTTGGAGGTCTCGTTTGCCTTTCGCATCTCAACTAACAAGACCCGCAATTATGGAAATCTCAGCAATTCGCTTGTTTCGCTCGTATGCATCCGACATTCAGTCACGAAACACGGCCATTGGCTGTCATTAAGTTTGAATGTTGTGTTTCTTCTAAGCTGGCAGCTAACTATTGCGAAGCTCACTTCTACCAGACAATTGTTGCTAACTCTATAGCACAGCGACAAATACCTACTTTCAACATTCACTTCTGTGAAATTAAAGTCGAAGATTAGTTTAAAAAATTCCTATTTTGATTTTTTGTTACTTCTTATTATTAGTAACGATTTTAGAATTTAAAGAAATAGAATACATCTAGAATGACATTTAGATAAACATTGAACAGCTGATGAATTCTAAATTGTTTCTTATTATTTGTTATTATTGAGACATTGAACGTTTGTTGCATTATTAATTATTTTCGGTACGCGAGGACACATCAAAAATTACTGATATATTATTATGGTCTGGTCATATATTTTCTAATTTAATCTTCACTTAATTTATTGTCAAACTGATCTTAACTTAACCTAAATCTAACCTTAACTTAACTTCAACCTAACCTCAACATAACCATAATCTAACCTAACCTAATCTAGCTTAAATCATCCTATCTTAAGCTAACTAAACGTAGCGGTCAACCTAGGTTAGGTTGAGTAGGTTAGGTTGAGCTTAATCTAAATTAAGCTCAAGTCTACGTCAACCCAATCTAACTTAACCCAATCTCAGCCTAACCTAACCTTACTTCAACCTATCCTTACTCAACTTAATATCAACATAATCTCACTCATCCTAGCCGACACTTAATCTAATGTAAACTAATCCAACGAATCATAACCTAATGAAACTTAACATTTTGACTTGAGCGAATCATTTCATTTAAGGCCATTCCACCAAACCTAATATAACCTAGTTCAATAGAATTCTAACTAAAACGTAATGACGTAAGAACATTCGTGAAGTCGAAGTTGCAATTCGCTTATTAATGTGCAATTTCCCTGATTGCCGACGCGACCGAACGTAACATTTAATAACATCACGTACTGCAAACTTTCGACGACGATAAGTACGCAAACTAACAACATGCACAAAGCAAATGGAGAACACAACATATTGCACTTAAGGAACTCGACGCGAATATAAATGAACTACGAAACTTTCAAACCTCTAAATGCCTACAACATTTTTCCTTCAGAAGTGATGTTCTTGCCGTAACATATTGGTTGATGTTGATTGTAATTGATTTGAATAGCTTTCACAAGTTTGACAACAGACAAAGCAATACCTTAGGAAAAAAAAGGGAAAAGAAAATGAAGCTTGAAATTGAGTGAAATGCAGATATTCAGTGCAAACGCTGTAAATACCAATAAATGGGAAATGAATGTTAATTTGGTGTTACCGGAGAAATATTGTTGTAGCCTAGTGAAATCGCCCATGAATAAAATGCGATATAATCAGAGAATAAGTTAGGTTTCCAACGAAGCGAACATTTTATGTTTGTGGTTTATGGTTTTTAAGGACGTGGGAATTATTCAAGTAAATATTGTTGCCTTGTTTTGAAAGGCGACTTTTCCGTTTTGTGTGGCACAAGGAAACAATTCTACAAGCAACTAATGAAACGGATTAACGCATGATAACTCTATGTAAAAAAGGAAAATCTTAAATTCTAACTATTGATTATTAGCCCTAAAGATTAAATCAAATGATGTATCATTCATTTCGATAGTGTTATTATAAATATGGTAAATTTCGTGATTAAAATTCGCAAATTTAGTAGTTTTTTGCGAAGCAACACGTGCAAAATATTTCTTCTTAATTAACGTTTACTAAATATTTATCTAGGTTAAAGATGTTCTTGCCAAAGCCGTTAATTAAGATCTAAGTTGGCATCAAAGATGCACCGGATTAACATCAAAAAGCAGAACAATGAATTCATTCCTTTTGAATGTTGGAGTAAATGTGTAACAAGTCGTTGCGCTCGTTACAGTTTGTTAAACAAACTTAAGTTAACATTGTAGAATTGCTGTAAGCATTCTTCTTGTTCTGTTTTTCCTGTTGATGTTTTACCGCAATAAAGTTGCAATAAATGTTGCTTTGTTACGTCGACTATATGTATAAAGGCGAGTAATGAATCAATGTGTCAATAATATGTGAATTTCTTCATTTTTCTCACTTTTAAGAGTATTGTTAGGACTTGAAAATTCCGTGAGATTCCATGAAATTGGTTTGCACAATGTGATCTATTCTATGCAAATTGATTTGAACTCATAAATTGAATGATGAGAGGAATATAAATTGGAATATTGAAAGTATTACCTGTTAGTTTGTGGCGAAAATTGATTTGCAACAGTTTCAATATTGTGAGAAAGTGTGTAATTTAATTTCACATATCCAGTCGTTCGTTTAGGCAATACTATCGTGAAATCCACCAATTATATATTATATATTCTTTGATTTTATTTTATTGTGTAGTAATCATCATAGTTTATAGCTAAATAGTTGACTATTTAATAAAAATAATTTTGATATGTCAGTTTCTGACATGTAACTTCAAAATATCAATTTTAACCTGCTCTAACTTCTAAACTATTTTAATTATTTTTGTGGATCTTTCACTAGGGTATTCACAATTTTATAGGCTATTATATTGAATAATTTCATTTGAATCTTATAAAAAATAGTAAGGCCACGTTGATTTTACTAAACTATGCTAGAAACCGTTTTTTTTGAAATTTTCTATTATGGAAAATTTAATCAGTCATAACTTGGACATTTTTTGCATTAACTACTTGATATTGTCATTTATACAAAGAGGATTTCTTGAAGAATATATTTGTTAGGTTTCACTTAGTTATCTTAATCTATTTAGAAGTTTTTAAGGGTTTTAAATGGAATTGAAAAGATTGATACAAGTTAAAATAAAATATTAAGTTTGTCTTGATATAAACTCTAAAATAATTTAGGAATTCTTCCGGGATTTAAACAAGAATATTCATAAATTAATTGACTATTATACTGTACAATTTTAGTCGAATCATACAAAAAGTAGTAAGATCAGGCTAATTTAACTAAACAATGCCAAAAACAGTTTTCATGAAATTTTGTGTTATGCATAATTTAATCCATCTTAACTTGGAAATTTTTGGCAATAGTAACTTGATATTACCATTAAAGGAATGATAATTTCCCAAATATTATATAGGTTAAGTTTAATTTAAATGACTTTATATGAATATTTGGATTTTTTTGAGTTTTAAATGAACTTCAAACAATTGAAACAATTGAAATGGGAACACAAAATTTAGATTATCAATTTTGTCATACTGTAGCTTCTAAAATAGTATAGTAATTCTTCTGGGACTTTGACCAATGTATTAACAATTTTATTGACTACTACAGTAATAACTTTCACTGGAATCGTTTAAAAACTAGAAAGCCCGGGTTGATTTTTATAAAATTTTGACCTGGACAGTTGGCATTAAATTCTCCGTTAAGTAAAATTTAATCGACAATAACTTGGAATATTTTATAATTAATCAGATGATATTTACATTGATAGATATATCGCTTCTTAAAGAACATGTTTGTTATGTTGGATTTAGTTATTTTTATTTTTTAGACATTTTTAAAGGTGTCAAAGCGAATTCAAACGCTTGAAGTGTGAACACTAAAAATTTGTAATGTCAATTTTGAGAAGCTGTAACTTTTAAAATATGTTAGTAATTCTCCTAGGCCTTTGAATAGCGTATTCACAATTTTATTTTCTATAAGGTTGGAAAATTTCATTTAGATTGTCCAAAAAATGGTAAAGCTCGGTTGATTTTTTTCAACTTACGATTTTACATTGGATTGAACGAATTGAAAAGTGAAATATATAAAAGTGAATTTTGACATGCTATAACTTCTAAGATATTTAAACAATTCTTCTGGGACTTTGAACATTAGATTCACAATGTTATTAGCTATTACCCTGCCGAATTTCATTTGAATTGTTTAAAAAATAGAGGATCCAGGTTGATTTTACAAAACCTTGATGTTTTTTTATGAAACTGTGTTAACTTTTAACTGCTAACTGCTAACGATATAAAATTATTAATAAAAAGTGAGTAAAGTAGTAACAAATGCAAATACATTCGTAACAATAATAATACGAGTTCCTAGAAACATAACTACAATCGAATATAATTGTAAGTAAAGTCATGTTTAAAATACGCCAGTAAAACCACAATTTCGGCAATGAAATGAGTCAATAAGATAAGTATTTCCTGCATTCTCTACATAACATGTCAAATTTCATAAATATAAAGCAAATAATTATTAATAAATAGCTTTGCATATTCCCAGTTCCAAACTATGGTTATTTATTTTAATTAGTTAATAAATTATTTAAGAAATTCAAACTGTACTTACTTTTTCGTGTTTTGTCCTCAAAACCTCAAAAACTCAAAAACTATTCAATCACAATACATATTATCCAAGTTTTTGTTAAGTCAAGTTAAGCCAAGTGTCTTTATTCAACTTTTGCCACTTACTATTGAATTTTAAGATTATTTTTTCGGTCGTACACCTTGAAGTAGTTCACGTTCACACACAAGTTACTTAAGTCAACTGGCTTAAGTCCAATACCAAATTTGTAACACCTACGTTTTGAACTTTGTGGACACTTTAGCTTACAGTTGACAAAGTTTATAGTGACTTTTAATTCAGTCACTGAATGTTACTAAACTGTTTACGACCGAAAAAAAGGAACGCGTTTGCTTTAGCCTACATTTCGTGCGCGAATTATTAAATTCAGCGATGTCTTCTGTGACGCACGACGATTGTCGTTCGAATGAGTTAAGTCAGTTTGGCCCCACTGACTTAGCATGCCACCATTCCAGCAAGTAGAAGTAGAGGTAGCGCGATGTTTCAAGCGGAAAGTGAACCAAGAAACAGTCTGAAGAAGTGGAGGAATGGAGGTGACTTAAACTTTACTTTAAGTCGCTTTAACATACGGACGACGAGTGTATGTATGTATGTCGTTGAGGAAAGACGTAATTACGTTGGAGTATGCCTCTGGTTGGCTTCCATTCCACTGTTGGTCAAGCCAGAAGCAGTTTGGCCGTGCGTGGATCGAGGTGGACTACACTTAACCTGACTTAACTTGAGGCTTTCTTGTATTTAAGTCACTGTCTGCTGGGTTAAGCGGTGAGTAATGCCGTTACACGGAAGACTGGTTAGAGAAGCAAGTCACCTTGGAGAATTTGGGCTTTACGGAGTGTTTTACGAACTTTTTAAGGAATTAAATAGTCATAGATTCTTATTTGCATAAATTGATCAGGTTTGTGTTTTGTTTCGGTAAGTCATTCGGATAATTGAATAATGATTTAATATTTTCGAATTATTGAGCATGTCATAGTGTATTTATAAATAGTAATTAAAGGGACCCTACGTGTACCACGAAGAGGTAAAAAAAATGGAACTAAAAGGAAAAAGTGGAACTAAAATGGGAAATTCATACTTTGAGTGATTCAGTGATTCTCATCTTTTTTCATTGCTAGGGCATACTTTTTACTCAACTCACACGGGGGTCCTTTAGGACCATAGATGAAGAATTGGAGCAAAAATGAGCTCAAATGGGAAGTCGAATAAGGTTTATTTCGAAGAGAACAACACTAACGGAAGAAGAGGATGGTGAACCATCCTCTGTGTGGTGTGGGCCACTATAAAGACTCTAGCCAGAAATAGATGCTGTGTAACGCACGTGGTAAACCGCGATACAAATAAATTTTATAAGAGGGGTTCGTCTACACATTTCAGTATCCTCCTGAAGAAAAAGGTACAATCCCGTACTTGTTATACAATATACTATTACCTATGACCCCAAACGAAAACGAACAATAACGCATAGAACACACGCCGCGCCTTTCAAGTTTGCTCTATATGCTAGGCACCAAATATTTTAGCCACTTTACGCACAGCGCCATGGTTAAGAAGGTAAAAACGCACAGCACCTTGTTTGATCAATATTTGGCTCATGAAAATATACATGAAAAGAAATTTTTAAGGACAAACCGAGAGAGTTGCGTCATCTCTACCCGAGGATAATTAGTTTCTAGTCTTATCCGACACGTATACCAATTCTTAAGCAAATCTAAGGTGTTCACTCCTTATCCCCTGCTTGTTAGCAAACAAGGCGGTCATAAAAATTTGCTAGAAATGTATGACATTTCTTATTTAAAAACAATACTGAAATGTGTTCATTATATAACACGAGTAGAAAATATTATACTGCACAATCAGCATGGGATGGTACCTGTTTCGTTAGGAGTATCAGAAATTGCACCACGAGCTGTAGGTGAGTGCAGCATACGAGTGAGGAAAGAGCATTCCATGCTAGTTGTACACTATACTTTTTCTACGACTATTATGTGCAGAAATAATAATTTCTTAATAAAAAAAACGGAAAAGAAAAAATATAACACTATTAATTAATTTCCTCATTTCAACATTTATTAATATTTTCTAAAAGGCGTTCTTAATAAACAAAATGTTCATTGCATTTTACAAAATAAAAACAATAAATATACCGGTCTAAAACCAACTATTCTAAAGGAAAACCCTATCAAAAATTTAACAAAATCTGTTTTCCATAAATTTCCCATCCATGTTTATTTTCCTTTCCTGACTTTTCCTCTGCTATTTATTTCTTTTTTTGCATCCTCCGTCCCCACCCATGAACAACGCACATTTACGCACAACTACAAACACATCTATGAACACACACAAACACACACTCACACACACACACACACACACACACACACAAACATATATTAAACCACACATGCCAAAGTGATGACTGCCTATAGTGATTGCTTCCGCCGACCATCGTCGATGAGTTGCGAGCCGATGAAAGCCATGCCATCGGCGTTTTTTCACCCGTGCATTTTTGATAAATATAGTCGCAGTGCGAACGCGTTCCTTCCTGGGAGCCGTTGCGTCCGTCATCGGTGGCGGTGATTCCGGCCGTCGTCGCCTTCATTCCAGGGTGCATCGACTTCCAGAAGCGCTCAGCGACTGCTAGATTTTATAAATCTTGTAACAAGCAACAAGCCTCGATCGAATTTGTGGGAAGAGGAGCGAAGAGACCATGCAACAAACATAAATATCGCTTTTTGGCCTCGCAGGCACCGCTGGCGACGACGAGGACGAGCAAATGCAGTAGCACGTAAACAAATCTTGGCCGTGCGTTAAAGTCATCCCAGAATTCCCACTCGTCCCAGAGAATTTTACAAACGCCAGCACGATGAACTCGAAAATGTATGTGTTTTTACTGCCAAAGGAAGGAGCGTTTATTTGTTTATATTTTCAGACTTCATTTTGATAGTAAATATCCAAGAAATGTTTACAGCATGAAGATAAAAATGTGATTTTATTATTGTAACGGATCATTGTGGCAATTCCAATTGATGGATTATTTTATAAGAAAATTGAAATAAAATAAAATATATTAATTATTCGGCTTACCACGCAGTCGGACGTGGTTCGAGTCGCCGGGATGGGCACCCCACTAGTGTGAATTTATTAATAAATAAATTCACACTAAAATCACTTTATTAATTCACATTAAAAATTCACGCACTCTTAAAATCACAATATTAATCCACACCGACTATAAAAAGGCACAACAATAACCCACAACATCACAATAATAACAACAACATCAAAAAATACAAAAAAACAGCTCTTTCTCTCTATTCTCACTTCGAGGAAATTGTGATAACGTTATTAGTTTAGCAAGAAAATTCAATTATCCTAGGAGTGATTTTGAAAGTTTGGAAAATTCTTGAACTTTCAAGAGTTGTAGCGCCCTTATTTCAAGCTTTCCTGAGTTATGAATGATATCATACAAAGAAATAATTTATTCTTTCTCTTTTTACATGGAGGAAATATTGTTATCCTTCTTAGATTAGCACGAAAATGCAATTTTCCAAAGTGTGGTTTTGAAGATTTGGAAAATTCTTCAACTTTGAAGAGCTTCAGAGTCCTTAATTGGATCTATGCAGTGTTGACGATCATATCATTTGAAGTAGCAACTCTTTCGTTCTCGTTTTACGTTGAAGTAATTTTATTAACTCTATTAATTTTGTCCGAAAAATCAATTTTCCAAAGCGTGTTTTCGAAAATTTGTAAAATTCTCCAAATTTGAAGATCTGTAGTGCCTTTATTTGAAGTCTAAGAGGGTCGGGGATAACATCTTTCACGGAAACAACTCTTTCTCTGTCATCTTAGATCAAGAAAATTGTATTAACTTTATTAGTTTAAACGAAACATTCAATTTTCCCAAGAGAGTTTTTCAAGATTTTTAAAATTCCTTAATTTTGAGAGTGAATTTATTACTGATCCAAACCCCTCTCTAAACCTTAGATATGCAATCATTGTTTAAGGAAAATTTCAAAACAACACATATTGATGTCATAGAAATCTATAACAATATTCATGACGATTTCTTTAAGCAATATTCACAATGAAACGACATCTTTCATGTATTTATAGAAATTACATCATACTTTTCACACGTTTTCCAAGAAATAAGAGCGTATTTCGCATCAAATCATTGACAAATACCACCAATAAATGTCACCAGCCCTAAGAACATCTAACACCCGCATGCATGAACGCATGGACGCCAAGCTACTTAAATTTAAGTGGCCGCTGGTTTAGAGTTTATGTCGCTCCTGCGCGTGACTTAAAAGTGTTATGCGCATTTCAGAGAAGATGTCTTCCAAAAAGTCATATTTAATAACACTCCTAAAGTTAATTATAGATTTTCCTTGCGAATTAATGTAAGATTGTTTAAGTATCCGAAAGTTGAGTAAGTTCCAGAAAAAATTGGCGATTATAAATTCTGAAAACATTCGTCGTGTAAAGAACAAGACAATGAAAAGCGAAATTGGCCCTCGTTAGGTGTAAATGTCGTTACATGTCGTGTGTCTCAATCCAAGTAACAATGGTTATTGCCAAGTGGATTAAAATTAGTTTTTATTTAAAAATTAGTTTTTTTTTAAGTGTGTAGGACTTTTTTTTGGAATGTGTTAAAAACGGGATATTGGTTGAGTTGATATACCAAACTCTTTGTATTATCTCTATTTTCTTTGTATCGTTTCAGCAGCATATTCCTTTCTAAATTTGTAATAATTTTTGCTTGAACATCTTGTGATGTCATCTTCTAGTTTCGGAGAAAATGGAGTGTGTATGTTATTGGAGTGATGCATTGCAAATTTCAAACTTAAATCGACATTTTAGAAACCAGAGGATAATTTGGGAGAACAGGCCCTAGGCCTAGAAAGAAGAAGGAACCAAGAGGAGGAGGAGAAGGACATTACGCAATATATGTTATACATTATTACTATTCAAATTTCGCAAAAATGCGCCTTTGTTGCTTCAAACATATTTTAGTACCTCATTCTGACACTGTGAGGCACTCCGAGTTGTTTGATACTCTTAGAAATTCCACATTCTTGAATAATGACGACTAAAGCTGGTAACGCAATAAAATGGGGAGCCAGTAAATTCACCGCGGTAGAATCACCGCTACGAAAATTCACCGCTGGTAAATTCACCGCTACGAAAATTCACCGCGCGAAAACTCACGGCTGGCAAAAATCATCGCTGGGAAAAATCAAAATTCACGCTAATCACACCTTCTAATGACTCCCAATGTTGGGAGGGGTAGTCCCGCGCGCCACACCTTCACCGCATGGAGGCAGTGCGCCTTTAACAAATATTATTCATCAAACAAAGGCATTGCGTATACCCAACATATAATTAGAGTAGAAATGGAGATTAATGGAAGTATATATTGAGGCGTCCACCTGGGCAGCTTAGTGGTAGCATCTGCGCTTACCACGTAGGAGTACGGGGTTCGATTCTCCGAGGTGGGTTATCCACTAGGTGAGTATCATTCACCCACAACTTACCACAAACACTTACAACATTCATCACATAATTAGTAGTACACAACAAAAACAAATAAACAACACAAATTGTAAACACTAAAATTGTAAACATACAAATATATAGTTATGTGACCAGCTCAACTGCAACTGTCGGCAACCCAATAAACACCACCACCAGCAGTATGACCAGGGCGCATGACTCGCCTGCACAATTAAGCAGGGGGGAGCCTGTGAGAGAGGGAAACACGACCCGACAACGGATGAAGATTCAAATAATAAATATAACTCTCGATTCTCGATTCATCGAAATCACTTTGAGCTAAGCAAGAATTCTTTTATAATTTATTTCCTTATTTAAAATACGTTTCTTGTGTTGAATAAATATCGGTTGTTTGAATAAAAAATCACTTCATCTTCCTGTTTCCAACCAAGAAACATAACTATATATGTACAAACACG
>WSZQ02073468.1:0-21095 GCA_019419845.2 Weissflogia rhopalogaster
ATCAAATTTAGATGTGTTTAAACGCATTAATTATAATAGTACTAATAATAATAATAAGACTTTTATTGGCATACAAACTTTCACAAATTTCCTCGAATTTCAGCACCACTTTGCAGCTCCAGATTTCTATAAATAAATACAATAAAAAAACTAACCAAACGTAAAAAATTACAAATTCCATTGCCTTGACGTCAGCCTCCATCTCTTTATTACCGAGCCTTCTTTGTTCCTTGTTTCTCCATCAGTATTACCGAGACCCTAACCATCCCATCTCCTCTCTCCTCCAACCACCCCTTTATCACATTCACACTTCCAGGTGCTCCCACGTATTATAGCCTACTTCGCATAACCAATACTTGTACCCTATCTCCCTTCCACACCTTTCTCCTTGCTCTTCCGAACCACATCTAGCTCTGGCCGTTATTTGCTTTTCCTCAACCGTTTTTTCTTGGCAGTCCATATAAACCGGTCTCCTCCCCACTACCTGCAGCGCTTGATACCCTGGATTATATGTACTGTTTCGAATTTGTTCTTGCCTCGTCTGCTCCTCTACCTCTGGGCCTTTTGTTCTTACTATTTCTGCTACTAACTCGCCACCAACCCATAATCGGCACACTGTTTCCTCCGAGAGCCCCACCGCTTCGTATATCCGACTCCTTTGTATTCTCCATGCCCCCTCCCTTTCGCTTGCGCTCCACATCCATACCTTTTTCACCAATTCATCCTCTCCCATTTGCACTAGACATTTCTCATATTTTGCCACCCGGTACATCGCCTCCCCCCTCACATTCATTCTTTCAGCCTCCTGGAGGACCACATAATATGGCGTGGATTTCTCCAGTCTCATTAGATCCTTCAGGAACCAGGCTTGCTCTTTCTCTGGCATATCCCATTCGTAAATTCCCTACACTTCTACTCCATACATTAACATAAGCTTCACACATACATCCCAGATGTGCATTACTAAATTCCAGTTCTCCCATCTCGCTTTCAAACGACCCCATGCACGCCTCGCTTTCCCTTGAACCCAACCAATATGCTTACCCCATGACCCGGTATACTTAAATATAAATCCCAAAATCCACCCTCTCAATCGCCTCTCCTTTTCATACCAATTATTCCACCCTGCATCTGCCTCCTGGTTTGAGAAACACCATCCATTTTGTTTTCGCAACACTCACTCTTAGCCTTCTTTTGTCCATGTATCTTTCCATTCGCCCCAAGATACTCTAAACCTATACTTCAACCTTACTTCTCCCCACTACCTTTCGCCAATACATCCTATACATGATTGAATTGGAGGATGTATTGGCGAAAGGTAGTGGGGAGAAGTAAGGTATGTGTGCTGGGGTAAGCAGACTATATGGTTGTATTTTCGAAAACAGACACCCAAGCAGTTTAATACGGGACCATATCATATGCCGCTTTGAGGTCTATGAAGGCTGCGTACATCCTTTCTTTTCTCTCAATTACCTGCTCTACCAACCGTGCTAGTGTGGCTATTTGGTCCCTTGTGCCCCTCCCTCTGTGACTCCGGTAGCCATCCATGGACCTCACCCATCACCATAATTGACAATATTTTATAAATGGTGCTCATTATTCTTATGCCCCGATAATTCTGCACCTCAGTCTGATCTCTCCCCACCCCCCTTGTACACAGGTATAAACAGTCCTGTCTTGCTGGACTCCGGCAACTTTCGCTGTCTTCTTCCTTCGGTAGCACTTCGAATATTTCATCCATACCCTTCGATCTTCCCGTCTTCAACTTTCTAACCGCATCGACTAAATCGCTCATTGTGAATTGCTTTGCCATAGCTCCCACAGGTAATCCCTCAAATTGGCCCATATACTCTTCCATGAGCTCTCTGCACTTATCTTCCCAGTCACCCAATACAATGCCTGGAACCCGTTTCCTATTCCTCTCCAAATTTCCCATATTTCCCCTTCCGACCCACACTGACTGATCATTTCGACAATCTTCCTCACGTAAACCATTTTCTTATTTTTCAACCTCCTCCTCAGTTTCTCTTTGGCCGCCATCAGTACCTCGTCTGAAATATTCCCCTGTTATCATTCTCCTACTACCCTCCTTATCGCTCTTTTGCCGATCCTATATATTTTATAATAAAGCGTAAAATGTGAGAATTGTCGCAACTTTAACGCGTTGAATATATTCTGAGCACTACACTTTATTATTTTATGACTAAACCTTCCTTTCCTACGTACCTATGGCCGAATAATATTATGAAATACTCTGAAATCAATCTGCTTAAATGAAAATAACTGTAACCTGCGGGGGTAGCTTAATGTGTAGCACGTTGTCGTATCACGCCGGAGACCGAGGGGTGCAACAATTATTATTTCTGCAATATTTAATAAGTGTCCAATTTTTTGGGGATTAAGATTATATGACTTAAAGTATGTTAGATTTCTGCAAGCATTCTCTGCACAGATAAACTATTTTAATCAATTTTATGAACTTATTTCAAAATGGAGATATCTGGCTGAAAATGTATCCAACTGTAGTGTATATTAAATTTAATTGTTCATTGTAATTATTGGATGAAATGCTTAAAATGATGACCATTGAAATTTTAGAAGAAGTAATTTCAAATCATTTTTCTGTCAGAGAAATCATCGACGTTATTAGAATGAATTTTCATGAGTTATAATACCATTTCTAAGTAATCAAATGAAAAACTGTCCGAAGAAGAAGATATTTTCACGCTGATTGGATCGATTGGTGTAATTTATAATTCTAGAAATACGGGATATATGAAAAAGTAAATAAAAACCTAAAACTCGGAATTTTTTTGGAAAATACTTTTTTTACATGATAAAACCTAACATTTAGGCGTAAATGTGTTACCAAAAAAAATTATGATTAATGAGGAATCAATCATTATAGGAATGGGCGTATTATAATATACAGATTAGAAAATATTTTAGAACAAAGTTGGAATAACATGTTTTAGTTTCTCATTTTCCCGTTACGTGGTTAATTTAATTTAATTATAAAACAGTTATAGAAAAAAAAAATAGCATATTGCATAAATAAATTGCATAGCCTCTTTTAAAAACATTGATGTTTGCAAAATAAGAAAGTGCCTGAACTTAACGTAGCGACTTTTATGTGAAATCATACTTAATTCTGCCAAAAAATTATGAACAATACGTATGATTCGAAACAAAATCCTGTGACAAAGACTAGATACTTGTATGCAATAATTTGTATACACAAATAACTTCAAGTTCATCGGTTGTTTGTTTTAAGTGATATTTCGGTTACTTATTTTAAAAGCATGGTTTTAAGAATAACACATTTGCAAAATTGTTAAAATAAATAAGACAATCAATAAATAAAAGACTGTTCAGGTTATAACATTTTCATTTCTTGGAATTTTTATTTGACACTATAATTTTATTTTATAATTTAATTTTATTTGACACATTATAAGAACACTTTTATGGCAACTTTTAAATTTTTTAAAACCGAAAATATAATAAAATTCCTTATTATCATTTCGATGCATGCACAATTTACGAACTTGGAAAGGTAACTAGGAATTCTCTTTAAGAATGCCAAAAAGAACATTTCCATGTATCCTTTTACAACGTCTCAATACAACAGTGTTAAATACATCCAACAACATTTCCACCTTAACTTAACTTAGTTCGCGCTGTTTGACACCGAGGAGGAACTCCAACTAATATTAAAGTCATTCGAGTTTCAAAAGCTCCCCGACAATTTAATAATAATTTTAACGAGTTGCGTACATTCTTCGCCCGTCGCCTACGCCGCCGCCGTATTTCGCGTCGTCGGCGCAACGACGGCGCCATGATGCCGGCATCGCGCTCATAACTACGAATGTGACAATAATGAAATCAACTCGACGAGATAATTAAACGACCGACACAACTGACGCGCTATGCTGTCGGCCGTAATCATTGTCGAAAGCAACATCAATGGACGAGTTGTAATTTGTTACCGCTGTCCGGCTGTCAGCTATAGAGGTGAAAATACAATTAAGGAACGTCTGTATTTTTTGTTCTGCATTGTTGCGATTTGAGAGCTCATTTTCAAATGAAACCAGTAAGGTTAGCTTTTTACTTTTAATATGTTTTTTTTGGTTGGACACTTTTGCACAGTTGGAATGTTTTGCAAAAGGGTGGTAGCTTTTAATTATGTGGCACGCACGTGTGCTGCGGTGGTGAATTTGGTATGTGGGAAAACTCATCCAGAAAGCAGAGCATAGGAGTTTCGTAAATGGACATTGGCGAGTGGAAAAGTCGAGCGGCAAATGTTTACGGGAGTACGCCAACAACGCAAAAAGCGAAATGTTTTGGAAATTTTCATTTTCGAGTACGTTTCTTTGTTTCAATTAAGTTGTGTTCTAAAACGTCGGAGTTAGAATGTTAATAATAGAAAATAAAGTTCAACCTTTTAAGTGCTTTCATGATAATTACTTTTAGAATATGAAATAATGTTTTAGGAGTGTGCAATAAATTACTGAGGAAAAGGGTGCATCTATTAGAAAATGGAGAGGTGAATAAAAATATATATAAACCAATATTTATTTCGATTATATCTTTGCTCATTTTAACAAGGGCAATAATATATTTGATGAGCAGTACGGTCAGTGACATTTATAAAGGTCTATTATAGAAAAATGTTGTTTTAATTTTTAATCAAGAAATCTGGTTTCTTTCTTTCCTGAAAGAGATAATATTCACATATTTGAAATGTTGGTTAACCATACAATTGTTATATCATATTTTCGAATAATTGGCAAAAAATATGATTAATAAAGGACTTATAATATTTTAGATTAAAACTAAAATTTTATAACTGAGATGATTGATTGCGGGGGTACAATATTAATCAGTACAGGGCGATGACTACTGGCACTAGAGTCCGAGTATTTTAAGAAAAGACCCGGATTCTTACTAATTTAACAACGTCATTTTAAATATGTTGATCAGAGAAGGCTAGACTTAAAAGCACGAGGTGTGATGCCTCTAGTCTGAATAACCCCTTAGGCGTAGAACACAGCTTGGTTTACAAGTTATCGAAATACAATGTTATGCAAGTTTTTAGCGAGCCTGCGGGTTCTTTTAATATACATTTTTCTGGATTGAAACATGTAACTATTCGGGTTAAATCAACATGAAAACGGAAATTTCGCTACTCTTTATCTTATGACTTAGCTAACATCATTGGTCAGATAAAGCTAGACTTAAAAGATCGAAGTCTGAAATCGGCAGAGTCAAGAGCCGCAAATGCTCGGAGTGAAACTTTTATTTAGTCTAGAAGAGGGTACAAAAACTATTTTAGCAGTCCTACAAACATACTGAAATACCTGGTTGCCCTAATTCTGAATAGCGACATAATCAATAATCTGGTAAACATTAATTCCCATTTCCGATGATAGAAGAATTCCTTACGTGAGGTCAGACAAACCTAACTTAATAGCTGAAAACCTGAAATCGGCAGTGTGCAGCCGCTTATACGATCAAATTAAAAAATGTAAATTATGCAGCATGGCAACCCTTCTAGGCCTTTAAACGCTAGAACCGAATCTTTATTTTAGCCTAATAGTGGGGGGAGGGGGGCAGGAACTCTCTACTTTAACAGTCCCATAATCATACGAAGATACTTGATTGCCCCAATTATGAATGACACCGTAATCTATAATCACAAAATAAGAACTTCCGTATGTGTGGCTTAGAATTGTCTACGACGGGTCTTAACAATGTGTATATTTGAAACTCTGCATATGTCGATAAAATAAAAAGGAATGTAAACATACAATTTATTACATACCAATTATTTGCCATCATACTCCATCTCCCAGAGCAATCATTACGAAATTACCGAAAAGGTACAAATAAACTCCACAACACAAAGATCAACTCTACAGGGTCTTGCCACACCCAAGTTGCAAAAACTTCTAATTGACTATTAATCGCCGGCTTGTAATTTATCGTTCCAATTGTCGCCTGGATTTCCCTAATCTACTGCTCCGTCTACGTTTGTTGGTCTCATCGGTCCGCGGTCAGACAACGAATACCCCGGTGGACGATCGCACAGTTTGGCATGTTAGTTTTTACCATCTCTGCGGCTGTGCAACGGGCGCCCACTGGAATGAATTAATGCAACTGCAATCGCACAGATTGCGTCGATAATGCATGGTCAGGGCTGATTTACCGTGGTCGTGCGCGGCACTTGTGCGATGTGCGGCCGAGCACATCGCACACCCTGCCGCACATATTGGCTGCCATGCGGCAGTGGTTGGCGAGCAGCGGCGCGGCGGTTCGCAAATTAACTATACATCAAGCGTGGGTGACCCAACACCGCCACCACTGCCACTGCCATGTTGGCAGACATTGGCGCATGAGGGTGGCACACACGTCGTGTGCACACCACAAGCGCGCTCGGCCGTAGTGGTCCCGGCAAAGCACAACAATGTACTCTCGCGCCTGGAATTGGGATTGGTGTTCGGAAGTGGTGGCGTTGGGGATGCGAGCAATTGGACCCGGTCGACGGCGACGCGACGGTCGCTGTGTATAAATGCATGAATAGGTCAAAACCCACAGACTCGGGCACCCATTGTTGATGGAACGACGCTAGATGGCGTAACTATTGCACTCCTGCTGGGTAATGCAGCGCCCGATGTAATGGGGGAAGCGGAAACTCTACTATGTATGTTCGTCGGTATGGTTTTGGAATAAAGTGAACTGTCGATCTCGATGTGCAGCTACAATTGCGTAATTGTGTAGTCTCCAATTAACATTGGGTGGGTGCTGCGTACAGGCCACCTGCTAGGATCCCAATTGGAACGAAATTACCATTAGTATCATGGCGCATTAGCGGTGTTTCTCGGGTGAACGTAATTTATTAACGTCACACCTTTGTATCCAGTATCCGTTTGCAATTGTAACTATCCAAAATTTAACATTTATGTCCTCGGAATATATAAATAATTTAAAAACCCAAAAAGATATTTCTAATTTATATAGCGAAACGAATATTAGTACTTTAACCTTGCGAAACAATGAAGTTATTTGGTTTGTTGTACAGATGTCTGAATTGATAGGAATGCTTGAATATTGGGAAATTTATGGCTTTTGAAATTATGTACTCGTAAATATTTTACTATGGCTATTAATACTTTATTATGGGCCGAGGAAAAATATTGCAAAATCCCAAAACATAGAATTTGAATTAACCATGTACGATATTATAAAGTTTGATATTAATATTTATTTATATGCTAGATTATAAATTTACATGAAAATATATTTTAATATAAAACATTCGTATCCCAATTAAATATGAATATTTGGGAATTACTACAAAAAGGACTTGCTGTATATAAATTGTTACGGACAGTTTTTGCAAGCGGCGGTTTTGTGCGCATGTTTGGCTTTTTGAGTGGGATTTGCGCACAAATTGATAATACACGCAGTCCGTCTTCCTTCCTCAGCAACACCGGAATATGGGTCTCTTGTGTTAGAACCGTGATCGAAAAGGCGCCCTTCAATCAAATTTGATATAAGTCAAAACGGGGAACAAATGTTGGTTGAGCTAGTCAAAAAGGGATGGGGGACTTTTTAGCAAAGATAATCCAGTTCGAATGGGGTTCCTCTTAAAATTAATTTGAGCCACGTCAAGGGGGCCATCACTCACTCACAAGGAAATTTGATTCAACTGTATTGGGAATCCCAATTTTTATATCCATAATGCAGTTGACCCAACACGAAACCAGGCGCCAACTGTGATAATAGTGCCAACGTAAATACATTTTAGAATGCTTCTTAGCCAAAAATTCCCCTGTTTTTATTAATCAACAATTTGACAGTATTCTGTTAGAAAGTACAGTGGCTAAGAATTTGTAGATATATGTCAATTTCAAACAGAACCAAAAATATTTAGCGGTATACAAAACTGTTGCATGCTTGGGAGCAAATTTATATGAGAAAAAAACGCAATACAAAGAAATAGAAAGAAATGCAAATTGTGAAAATTTGCTGTTTAACGTTTCTGTCACCTCTCTACGATACACACAATACACCAGCCATGAAAGTCGGAAAAGAACCGTTGAGAAATTGAGGCGCACAATTGAACAGAAGGAAACATAGCTGCCTTCCCGGGGCCTCCACTTCATCGCATTTGCAGACATTTAGTGGCGCAACACTAAATTCGCTCGACGTAATTGAATTCGTTCATATTTTCCCATTTTCAACGCTTACGTAGGACGCTCGCCCCCACTGAAATTTATTCAAATACAAAACGTAAGCGCCTGAAAATTGAGTCGTCCCTTCGTGCACTCCACATTTCGCCACATTCTTTATTCCGACTGTCTCCCAATTTGACGAACCGTTACGCGCGTTGTGTTTTAACAACATTTTGAATTACCACTGGCGTTTTGCTTAAATCATATTCTGAATGGCCTTCTGATTATCGCACATCTCCTCGTGTCGATTTGCCATTACGTCTGCATGGCGAACACTCGGAATGTGATTTGCTATTTGAGAGGGGCGGCGGTTAGTTATGGGAAGCTGAGGTGGTAGGGAAAGCACGGGAACACTCAGAGTTGAATTTCATTTCGTTGTGAAGGCACGTAATCTATGCCGTACGCACATTCATCAGCATAATGCTAATTAGCATATCAAAGGCGCGTCGCATTTGACGCAACCTGGCCGCGCCATTGAATTACGCGCCGCAATAATTGACCCCGGCGGTTCGATAAATTGACCGCTCCAGTGTACATCTACACCGCACCACGCCACTAATCAGCGGCGGGATTATTTCCGCGCGAATCTGATCAGAGTGCTGTCACAATCAAAGCGAGAGAGTGGGGGAACGCGCGTGATTGCTAATTTATGCATGTTACGTCAAAATAATCAATGCCAATGTAACCCATCTCCAGTTATACCCGGAATAACGCCCCCATCCGGAGCAAAAAATCGATTGTGGTTTAATGACGTATTATAATCATTAAAATTGACTGCGTATTATGCTGCAATCCAGCAAGGGAGTGAGCATTTACGAAAGACAATATGCCTGACTTGAGGACGACGTGCTCGATGTACTTTGGGGATGCTTAAAATTGATGATGATATTGTGACAACAATTTCGCATTTTCTTGATACCATCAGCGGCAGCAACCCTCGAACCTTTTTTTTTGTTTTGCAAAGTTAGGAGCCGACGCTACGACGCTTAGTATCATCCATTATCCACGCTTCGTAAATCCAAAGTCAATAATAACATTAACCGGCTTAAAGTTTCTCGATACGACATCGAGAGTGCGAGCTGGATTTACTTAGAACTTCCCTGCTGCTCAAAATTTTCCATTGGAAGTGGGCGAACCAAGTTTGGAAGGGAGAAGGAAAGCCTGTTAGGGTTAAGTCCAACCGCAATATTAGCCTCTCTAAGACTCCCTTTCTTCAGAAAAAAAAAACAGAGGATAAAAACACAATGCGTTTCTTTTTTCCTAAGGTAACGCGAATTGTCAAAAAAGTCTTTAAAAGTAGGAATTCCTTCCATGGATCCTGGGTGTCTTTCCCAAAGTGCAAATAATGTGAGTCGTTAGGCTATTTTACTGCACGTTACAAAGGGCAAATTCTAAGAAAGCATCATCATGAAGCTCAAGAGAGAGGAAGTTCAAATAACTAAGTTTGATAATGTCGTTGGTTTCGGGAAGAAAAGGCGTTAATGACTGCGTCATTACATTTCCAGCGTGGGAAGAATAAGCACAGCAAACAAATCAATTTATTTCAATTTAGATCGTATTCTTTTAAAGGGTCTTTTTCATCGGATGGATAAAAGGATGTCCTGGGTTCATAGAAAAGACGTCGAATTTTTTCGCCAAGTTTCAATAAAACTAAAATTGAAAATGTCCCGTTGTTCCCGGAAGTTAAGATTTTATTCTTTTGTGCGTCTATGCAAGGCTCCACTGGGCTGTAAAAAATGTGACTGTAAAAAATTGGTAGAGGAAAAAAAGTGAAGTTAACGCTGCGTAACGATACCCCACGCCAGAAAACGACCTAGGGTTTTTGCTTGGAAGAAGCCCTGCCCGTAGCCGTCAACTCTCGGAGAGCAACGAATATATATTACAATAGATGCTGGATAGATACGCAAAGGCTGTATTGGGATAAGCGATGGGAGGTCCACGTTGAGGAAAAAGTAGTTCTCTGCTGCTGGCCAAAAACGGTAGAGAAATCCGAGGATAAACGCCATGGGTTTTACGAGTATTGCACCGGACCGCGACGATTGCATGTTGTAGATTATGGAGAGGGGGATACTATCTACGCAGCATTCCCTGAAAATCACGAAAAACTGGATAGCTATGAAGAGCTGCGCGACCACATCCTCCCTGGGAACTTTTTAAGTTTAACGCCAAAGGGCAAATGTTCAATAAAACAATGTAAAGCCAACTTTAGCGAATCCCACATTAGATATGCCCCCTCTATGGCACGTAAACCTCCTCGTATTTGTTTATTTTCTGGGCGCGTTATTTTCTCCGTTTCACTCCCTAGTAAAAAATCGCGATACACGTGTTTTATATATGCACAAACGCATATAAACGAGGATATACTAAAACGTATAATGGTGTAAAGATTTCACTCGGCGGTCCTAAAATTGCAGCATTTCGAAGCGAACGTAATATTTCCTATATTTGCCCTCCCGGAATAGTGCGTTGATATTGGTTTCATGGCGTTTTAACGTAAAATTATAGCGTATAAAAGAACGTGGAGTAACAGAGTTGTAAAATATTTCATGTTTACTTTGATCTATAACATGGATATATTACGTCAAATGCTTTTCTTTTTATAAATGATAACAAAACCTGATGAAATTCGGAAATTTTGTTCCCTTAAGGTGAATTTCCATAATATTCCTGTTTAATGTAGGGGAATAAATACGAATGCAGATAAATGTCAAATACTAGCGTTGTTACATTACAACATAAACATATTGTTGCGCAAATATGCTTTATGAAGAGAGAAACACGAAATCTCGCAATGAATGGTTCACAGCGCTGTAAAGCTACAATGTCAGCCACACCAAAACAACGTGTCAGTTAGATTATATACTCTGAAAAAAATCATGACAAACAACTTAAAATATGGAATGGTATTTTACATGAAGGTAGAATTTTTATATATAAACAGGATTATTGGTAGGATTGTAACAAATAAATTGCTGATAAATATATTTCCAGACTGAAACTGAAATGTGACTAATATTCCTATGAATTTATTATTGTGACTTTAATGATATTTTATACACACTTGAAAACTTCATAGGGACTGGTTGTATCAAAACATTTATTTAATGATAATATTTAATTAATAATATTTAATGATTCAATATACGGCAAATTATTTTTCAAGAATTTTAATACAAGTCTCAAAATGCAAATATATAATAGACATTTATAGTAATTATATTCACATTCTCAGATTTGAATTATCCCATGTCAAAAGGGACTAATTTTAAAAATGCTCCCTGCTCGATCGGGTGAGGTGGTTCGGCAAGGCTTTCTATGGTGACACGTCGAATTTCAATTTGATATTTAATAAGAAATTTAATGAGTGATAATGTGAACTGAAGTTTAAACTGCTCTAACTTTTTATTAAATACATAGATCCATCTGAAACTTGGTATTCTATGAAAATTAAAGTTTACTTTAGTTTTAGAGCACTACAGATTAAGGCATAAAAAGGTTTCAAAATAAAGTGAAAGCAGGGATTAAACAGATTAACAAATCAGGCACGAGTGGTGCACCATCAATTACGACACACCTCCAACACTGCGCCCACTTGCCGTCCCCTTCACGGAATCATGTCACTCCTTAGCCCACATTGTGTATATTACGTGCACCTACGCATTATCGCCACTCAGATGATTTTTTTTCAGAGGATTCTTTCATCAAAACTTCAGGTAGAGATATCAAAATTGAGCATAGACTCAGTTTATATTAACAATGGCAATTCAACTTAATCCTCGTATAGGTACCATAGTTACCTAAAATACCAAGTTTCAAATGGACCTCGGGGCATTTAATAAAAAGTTATGACAGTCCAAAATCTGGTTCGTAGTAGCACACATCGAACGTTGCGCCTACTGTCAGGACGCGTCTATACAGGGATATGTATTCAAAAGACTAACCCAGTACTAAATTGTGATTAGGCTGCAAAAATTGTATCAGAGTGCAAAAGCTCAAACTTCTATATGTTATAGAACTCTTAGAATATCCGAGTAAATTTGTCAGATTTGGATATTGAGTTTTAAACTACGACAAAATCTCTCATTTGCATAGAAATAAATATAAGTCTTTCGACTAATACTCGATCGATTAATACATGATCAAAATCATAAAATATAGCAATATATACAGGCTACAAGGGGCCTTTAATCACAATTAATTTAGTATTTAATGCAAATGCAAAAAAAAAACAAGAACATTCGGTAATACCTAGATACAAAATTTGACAACTTAATTATAGCTGGTATATTCTGATTTTTTAAACATATTTTTAAAATTTGAAGTTAAGGATCCCGACAAGAAGGTGCTTTCTCAGAAAGACGGTTACTACTGGTGTAATCCCTTACTAGTAACTATTGTGTTTCGTAATATTTATTTATCTGACCTATTTTTACAATACAACTAATTTTACGCGGAAATTATTCATATTTAGAGCATTTTAAGCCTGTCAAAAGTTTGCAGACAGTTTCAAAAGTAATTGATTTTTTCGACGGAACTTTCGCAGGCAAATAACGAGTAATTTAGGTCGCTGGCGTCGGGCATCGGCATCAAACCACCTGACGACGAAGTAATTTTAATGAGGCTCACCGGTGTAATTTATGCCCGAGGTTGATGACTGAGCAGCGTCGGGTTTATTCTCGTTCTCATTCCGAGCTGAGGCGGAGGCGCCGGGCAAATCAACAGGGACGTGGGCAACCCACCTTGCGTGGTTCTAGTGCTTATGCTCGACGCGCTTCGAGAATGCCGTCTGTATACCAAGGGGGTTGGTGAGCATGGATGGCGAAGTATGTAAGCTGGATGCGTGCATACAAAGGCAAATTAATACGCTTTTGCCTCCTGATGGCCCTTGATGGGGTTTTCAGCGGTAGAAAGTCGCAAAAAAAACGGGGAAAATACGTCGAGTTAAAAGAGAAAAAACGCAAACACGAAGGAAAAAGGAGTGTGAAAGGTGAGATGTAAAAAGGTTTAGCACGAGGCGGGGAAAAAGGGGTGAAATATATAAAAAGAAGAAGTGGAAAAGTAGAAGGCAGTTAACGGGACGAAAGCTGGTTAAATGAGATAAATATTTTTCAAAATCCCACCGTAAAAAATGCTCAAAAAACTCATGGACTCGTATTTTAAAAACCCCAATTGGCATTGGCAGGGGGAGGAAATATTTAGGAATTTAATATTAATAAACTGCAAATATTAATGTTGAAAAATGAGCAAAAGATGTTTGGAGTCGACGCAAGAAAGGGAAACGCTAAATAAACAATTAGAAACCCTCGACAAAAATTTGAATGTGAAGGGCCACTGTTGATGTTATCAAAGTAAGCAAGTAAAAATTGAATCAAGAAGGCAAAAGCCATTTTTTGTTTGCGTAGCAAGGAAAATTCAAGATGTCCTCCATTTCCTTGGGGATCATAACATCGAGATAAAACGCAAACAAGGTCCGCAAAATATAAGAACATAGACTAACCTTGTTATAACGTCAAAATTGACTTACTCCCTTGGACATTCGCTGGAGGATAATACAATTATTAGAAATTTTAGCGCAATATTATTTTTCAACGTCGATTTCACTAGCGCTTCTGTCCTTCACCAGTTCCTGAAATCAGACGAGAAACACAATTAAAATGATTAAATTCGAACGTAATTAGCTTAAGGTGTTAAGAGGACGTGAAAGTGGGGAGGTGGGTGGGGGCGTGGGCAAAAAGGACAAGAGGCGGAAGCGGCGCGGGCAGGATGCAAATATTTGCACGTTTGTTTCCGGTGTCGATGGTGGCGCGTCGCCATGACGATGAATGCAGTCATGCGACGTGCTGCGTCCGGCAGGACTGTACAGCAGGCGAAATTTTATGCCAGCGGCGCACGGATCCGCTCCCGCTGTTGTCGACAAACGTGCCTTTTCCGTGTTTATTTGTGTACGTTTCACACTTTATGCGCTTGAAAGTTTCATCGCGAAAACACGCTTCTGGCGCGAGTACGTAAATCGTTTCGCTGGATTTGCGGATATTTGTGATAACTGTGGCAATGCAATGGCTAGGAACTGTAAGTTGTCGCTTAATTTCACGCCTCGCTACTCCGGCGAATATTTCACGCTTATTGAAGATTGCTGGTTTCATAAATATATAAAAATGCTAATATTTTACAATAAATAGGGGTGACCTTTTATAAATAAAGTATCGACATATTTAGTTTAGGAAAGAATAAACTTTTCTGAAAAGAGGGAATGATGTGTAAAGGTCTGATTGGTGATAAACTAGCCAAGACCGGACATGAACCAAGATCATTGGACCAGAACCCTTTTGTGGATTAACTATGGGAAGAGGAGATAATACAAAAACATTGGGAAAATACGTCCGGTATGAGGCAGAAAAAAACGTCTACTAAAACCTCATAACTACCTAACGGAGTTAAAATATTCACTGGACTCATAACAGGTCATTGTGTCCTAAGGTTCCATCTGAGGAAGATGACGCAGAGACGATCGAGCATATAATATGCTCAGACAAGTCAGCTAGAGGTTTGAGATATCTCCTTGGCAACAAAGACTTCCATTAGCTGAGGATGTGGGTGGATTAGCACCCAAGGATCTTGTAAGGTTTATACATGACCTAGGGCTCCTTTCATGTTAGACAGTTGGGGTAGAACAATGGATCAATTTGGTCACAATTCATAAGGGGCTTGCTCCCTCACTGCCCCCCTATAACTTATAACCTACCTATACAGGTCTGATTGTACTATGAAGGTAAGAAATCGCCAAGCGTGGTCGTCCTCATTGAGTATAGTTTGTATGCGATTGCCGTAAGAATGCGTAGCACGGCAATTTCATTGCAAGATTTTATAGCCCAATTAAATTTAACATTTATGAAAAACGGACGTGATAAAAAGCTATTCATGTTGACATCTTGAGATATCGCTTATACTGTGGGAAAATTGTACATTTTGAACATTGCTTTGGGAACAGTTACGATTTTTCACGACGGATATCTCAGAAACTATACATAAACATGTTTCAACATAGAAGATAGGCGATTTTTGAAGTAAAATTTCTATTCGTGCGCATGACTTGGGGGATAACCTGGTGAAACTGAGCCGAATTTAGTTGGCGATTACCTGTGAAACTAACAATTCGATTTGAACTTTTCTTTTTATTTAATGTATGTATTAATTGCCTATTTTAAATTTTGTTATTTTTAATTTAACCCTTTAATTTTCTGTCACATTTGCCTGTGTCGTGAAAGCGTTAAGTTAGTTAAGAGTTAAGTGTGAACATCTTCCATTGCCATCAATAATAATAAAACAGGTCACGGTATTGGTCTAGTGTTTAAGGTTTTTGCCTTGTGTTTGGCTGCGACGTGTTCGAATCTTTCTCTCGAATCATAGAATAATAATAAAACAATAAACGAGATGCAAAATCATTTTCCTTTACTTTCAAGATGTGATTTTACATTTCATCAATCTCGAAGGGGACCATTCAATGAATTCTTTAAGAATATAAAAGGACTCAATCTATATCATGTATGTTTCTCAATCACGAGGTACTATTGGCTGACATTATGAAAAGTACATTAACACTGTTCTTGTGCCAAAATACAATGATAATAGACAATCGTATTGCGAAATTTAACGGAAAAACTGTTTGATCCTCAGGAGTAACAACTTTTCAGGAATCAAACCATGTTTGCAATAACTCATTTCCAAACTTATTTCTCATTTCTCAATAGGCTTCTATAAACCTATTGTCTTAGTCTTAAAATTAATCACAGCAAATAATGAATAAACAATAAGAATATATTTAGTTTTATTTCAGTCATTTGGTTAATGGCGCACTAGGTTTTTTTTTTAATTTTTTTTTATTTAACCACGAGAAGAGAGACGCTATTTTGATGATTATTGAGCTTTATAGTTAATATTTCGACTAGGAGGGATAAAATGCGACAAAAAATGTCGAACCTAAATAATGTCGTTAGCCGTCACCGCACTTCGAAAACAACATAACAACGCCTTCGTGACAATAAACCAAAAGCAAGAGTTAAGCGAACGTCGGGATTAATTTTGGCGTCTATGCGGTAAGCCACTGAAAAGTGTATGTGTAGTATATTCATACTATGCGAAGCGCAGCACCCGGCTAAATTCTCTTGTTCGTTTTTACACGAAAGACACTCGCGTTACTTACAGAAAATGATTTGTACTCAGGCAGAATAAAACACTTTCAACATTTAAGACGACTTTTAACAACTTAACCTTTCGTTTCAACCACCAACACCAGAGAGAGGAAGAGCTTCTCCCGCGCGCTATACCATCAAGCTCGCCCACAAGCTCTACCTACATTCGTATTCCAACAATCCATAAAATTTGTCAGCAATTTATGTAACCACATTACATATTTGACAACCATAATTTCCTCCAAACACTATACTTTTATATTTGTATAGAATCATTGCAAGAACAAGAATCAAATGCTAATTGATGAGGTAAATCCCTCAATAGATACAGTATATATTAAATACCTTAATACGCATATTTCAAGTCTTAATTGTATCAAAAGAAAAATCCTATGTGGCAGGTTTTTCCAAGTTTGCATGAAGTGTAAAACGTGCACAAGAATTCGCAATTATAAATCCATTAATTTCCTGTTAACAAACGAGGAGGAATTTTCCGAGAGTGTGAAAAGCAGGGAAAAACGGAAACACGCGTTGGTGCGCCGCGCGCAAACAAAAGAACGCCGGGCGCCGCGAGTTGTAACGGATGATAAATCGCATACAAAGTGGACGTTGTTAATTTCGCGGTTCGATTGAATTGTGCATTGTAATTCGAATCTAATTGCGGTTCGGTGCATGTACGCCGATTGGTAGGCGTGCGCCAAACTGGTTGCTGATTGCCGTCAGCGGCAGCATGCGTCACTATTTCAATCTTGTTGTATCGCAGCGTTTTTATCGTTTAACTTGTGTGCGGTACTAGCGAACAGCACATTTAGTCGGATGAATACGTATTGTTGCCCGGCATATAGTGTTGAAACAATAACTTAAATACAATCTCATTAAATTTTGCTTTCATTTGCTACAACGGAAGTAATTAAAACATTTTATCCCTCGAAATATGTATGTAGATGCTGAAAACATTCTAAATTAAGGACAGCAAATAATGTTTATTATGTCTACCATTAGAATTTAAAGAATGTAATTAAATTAATTCAGTTGTTTCACTTTATATTATTATATTATTTAATGCAATGATTATTTCACTTTATATTATTTAATGAGATTTATATTGTGAAGTTTAGTTCAGTAAGTGTGGCTAGGTATTGGAAAGTGTATTGCTTATCAGCATTAATTTTCGGAATGAAATATTCACTCGTATGACTTGCGACTTACATGTTCGTTGTACAATATATTTTAATATGTGTATCGCTTTAAAAATGTATTAAAAATGAAACATTTAACCGAAATAATGAGGATTATCAATCACACCAATCATATAGAATAACTACGTTTTATTATTTTCACCTGATTGTGAGTGAAAATATTGTCCATGATTCACTTTGATTTTGTTTCAGAATTATTTTAAATGATAGTAACAACATGACATTTTGGCAGTTATTACCAATATTCCATTTATAATCGATTGCTATCAATTTAATGTCATCGTACATAGTGCATATTGCAATGCTGTTAATTGTTTTCATTTAATTTTACCAAGAATATTTAATAATCTTTCATTTTGATCTGAACCCTTTGAGATTTGATCCCGACTTTTTGCGGTAGTCATTCCAATCAACCACCTGGCTGGGATTTGAACTATGTGTAAGAATTAAGTGAGGAGGTGTATACGTTTTAGTAAAAAATACCAATACTTAATAACATGTGTTTCACCCTTTGTCGTCATCAGATTGATGAACAAAAATCGATCGGAAGGAATAGTGTACATCGAAATTTATATGTTTCGGAACTTGAAAACCGCGGATTTTACTGCGAAAAACCGAAACCGAGATATGTTCGGGTTTTATACAATTTAATATAAATATTATGAAAAACTTTGGGTTTTCAGAAACCCTAATTGCAAAGTATTCGAATCTTATTGTTAGCAATTATAGTACAGTAGTAATATGATTTCTACACATTTTAGGCTCACAATCAGATTTACGTTATATATTTATTTTAATTGAACATGTAAACAAAATTACCAATTTCAATTAGCAATTTCAGGATGTTCATATGTATACAGTGTATATAGGTCTATTGGTTTTGCCCTCCACAATACGTGCTGATAGCTTCCGGAGGAGGTCGGCACACCTGGCCTCAAATTCCCGCCACAATCGCATCGCCGGCAATCCCAGCATCCCCAGCGCTCCTCGCACATCGTCGGAACGCATCAAATCCAAGCCTAATTATCCGCATACTGTAGACACAAACATTTCGGCGCCATGGGCGACCACCTCCAACCATACCAGCCTATCTCCATTCAACGCTCGAACTAATCGCAGGAGACACAAATGAGTTCATTAACAGCCCCGAAAACGGGATATCTCCGTGTCTGAAGTGAACACCATATTTATATTTCCAACAAAAACTAGTCTCGTATTGATTGGACTAATATTGACGCGTGATAAATTGCAGAGAATGTGAAAATTTAATTGTTTCAGGCACATGCGGATGAATAGTGGGCCGAGAGGGATGTTGTGTGTGGATCGGACACGGGTTGTATTGAATTTTCCGATTAAGGATTACGCGTCCGACTGCGTCGCTACAATGCTATCAATACGGCTGTCCCAATAATGCAATCTCCACAATGGGCATGCCAACTACAACACAACACGTGCGAATGTTTGCATGTTTCATCGGAATACAAGATTTGCACGAATGATTTGCCTAACATTTGGAATACACGCCATTCAATATGGAAACAATTAAAATATTTATAATGTATAAACAGATTAATTTCGCTTTTCTAATCGAATGTGCAATTTAGACACTTAAACTTAATAATATAATTTTACAAGCTATATCTGAACATCTCTCTTCATGTATTCATCCAGAACTAGAGATTCATTCAGAGTAGCGAAAGCTTTTGCTTTGACTTGCTTGGAGATATATAATCTTCACGATAATTTCGGAAAATAAAATGTATATTTCAAAATATTCGAATTATCAATGATTTCAACTAAGTAACCGTATCAGAGACAACAACAATTTCTGCTCAGTCGCACTTGATTAATACCATAGTGACCATCAACAGGGCACCTCTTGATGAGTGTCCATTTGTATCAACTTGCATTGCAGCAGTATGGGGTTTCGACTCTTCAATTCTGTGAATGTCGATGAAGATTGATGATTGGTATATGGTTCTGAATATCTTACGTCCTGCTCTTAGTAGGACAGTGATTCATGTATGTGCTCTAATAAGGCGATATAAGTCAAGTTCAGGGGACTGAAGCGACAACAAATAAAGTGGGGAGAACGGTAATCGAGGTAGCGTGAGCATATCATACAGTCTACACCGACGCCATACTAGTGATCAACGGAATGGTGCCTATAAATCTCAATATAGCAGTACCGACAAACCGATGGAAGGGAGGCTCTGCATACTAACAGAAAGTAGACACGCTAAATACTTGGTAAGAGCTATGGAGGGATGCTACCTGAGGTAAGTGGACCTGAAGGCTAATACCAGGCCTCAAAATGTGGATAGAACACCCACATGGAGAGATAAACTCACACAATTTTTGACTGGGCATGGTAACTTCGGAGACTACCTCCTCAGGGTTGGAAAGAGGGTCACGAGTGAGTTTGCGTACAATGGGGAAAAGGATACCGCCGAACACACATTCTTCCGCTACAGGAGATGGGAGAAGTATTAGGCAAAATGATAACTGACGAAGGAGACTGAACAGTCTTTGCAGCCAATGCGAAAACCCTATTAGATGACAAACAGAAGGAGGAAATTGACCCAATTGAGCACAGGCTACCTAGTGTAGTGCACACAAACCCTCTGATATCCCACAACTGGTAGTTCCAGAGGGACATGAAAATATACCTATTACAAGCGGTGGGAAACAAGTATGAAATAAAACACCGTGCGAGAAAGATCACCTCCGAACTTGCCCGAAGGGCCCCTTGCAAAAAAGCCAAGTTCATGATTATAATTTAGTACCACAGTAATTTACACTCTCCCGTTTTAATACCAAATACCTACTAGATAGACATTTGATGATCGACCATATTAATGTAGAAACTTTATGAAAAAAAGTGATAACTTTGGGGCTTAAAACTTCATAGCTGTTTAGTGTCGATAACAATGTAAGTACCGATTTATTTACATGTCCATTATATTATTCATGAGAAATATATAAAAAATGCAAATGTGAGTTATATTCGTTGAAT
Organism: Weissflogia rhopalogaster; assembly: GCA_019419845.2. NCBI lineage: Eukaryota > Metazoa > Arthropoda > Insecta > Coleoptera > Staphylinidae > Weissflogia > Weissflogia rhopalogaster. The sequence continues at coordinate 20,642 of WSZQ02073468.1, forward strand.
CTTCAGTACAGATAGTTAATAGATAATTTATAAATACTTACTACCAGTATAATATATTAAAAGTATGTAACTGCCATTAAAAGTAATATACTGTCGTGAAAAGTTCACTACTCATGTCCACTATTAAAAGAAAATTATTCTATGCTAGTTATATTTTTCCACTCTTATTGTATAATGTACACATTTCAATATCGCTTTTTATTGAGAAATTACTATTTTCACAGCTAATAGTCGTAGAAAAAGTATAGTGCATAACTCGCATGGAATATTCTTTCTTCACTCGTATGAATTTCTCATACTCTATACTATTAAATTCCAATTTTATTAATATATGAACTTATATCTCTAGAAGTCATAATAAACTAGTTTTTACTATAAATTATTCCCAGGAATGGCAACCATAATCACAACCATATAATATTGTGGTCTTAGTCATAATATAATATATAATATA
>WSZQ02073479.1:2797-14756 GCA_019419845.2 Weissflogia rhopalogaster
AGCTTTATGTTAATTTTCATTTAGTTTTTAGCTTTATGTTAATTGTCATTTCGTTTTTATCTTTGCGTTACTTCCCTCATGTAACATATGGACAAATTATATTTTTGTACAACTTTCAACTTGTTCTCTCGGAATTGGTTCAATTGAACTAGTTCATTTCGTTATTTTACCTTTACCTTATTATCGTTATTTTATCTTCTGTTCGTGTCACATGATCAGACTAAATGGCTTTTTGTACTCCTCTAAAATGTTCTTTCCTGACCTGTTTAATTGTACTAGTTTATTTCGGTTTTGCCTACATGTCAATTTTTTTCGTGCATTTAGTCCGATCATAAGACTAAATGTTGAAATTTTTCAATTTTCATCCTAATCTTTTTTGAAAATTGTTCAATTGAACTAGTTATTTGAACCTATCGGAAAAATTGAAAATTCTTAAAAAGCATACATTTTTGCAATCTACGATTTTAATATGATTTCAGGATCACGCTTTTCATTTCATTTTTTGAACTTGTTCAATTGAACTAGTGCTATGAACATATAGGAAAAATTAAGAATTCTTAGAAAATATCATTTTTATTCAAAGCTACGATTTTACTATCATTTCAGGGTAACGCTAATTTCATTTTTGAACTTGTTCAATTGAACTAGTCCTTTGAACATATAGGAAGAATTAAAAATTCTTAGAAAATATGATATTTTCTGAAATCTACGATTTTAGAATTATTTCAGGATAATACTAATTTTATTTTTCGAACCTGTTCAATTGAACTATTTCTTTGAACATATCAGAGAAATTGAATATTCTTAGAAAATATGATATTTATTGAAAGCTACGATTTTAATATCATTTCAGAATAACGCTAATTTTATTTTTTGAACTTGTTCAATTGAACTAGTTCCAAGAACATATCGGAAAAATTAAGAATTCTTAGAAAATATAATATTTGTTCAAAGCTACGATTTTAATATCATTTCAAGGTAACGCTAATTTAATTTTTTGAACTTGTTCAATTGAACTAGTTGTTTGAACATATCGGAAAAATTAAAACTTCTTAGAAAATAAATATCATATTTTGAAATCTACGATTTTAGTATTATTTCAGGAGAATACTATTTTCATTTTTTGAACTTGTTCAATTGAGCTAATTCTTTGAATATATTGGGAAACATCAGGCCAATTTAATATAAATATTTTTCTCTATTCTTTCTGTAATAGAATTTAGTATTATAAGCGAGTTTACGACGTAACATAGATAATGAAATGGGCCAGAACTAGTTCAATAAAAATAGTTTTTTTAATTGAACTATTAAGGAATTTCTATTTTTGGAAGCATGAGCTGATGATGCTGTTAAAAAATTCACACTCCGCCTTTCGTCCTATGCGAAACGTGTAATTACTCGCCCATCGCCGTCGTGCTATGTAAACATGTGTGATGCAAACTAGACCCCCCGTTCGCGTTGTACCGGCGCGGCGCCACCCCCAAGCATATCAGCCACCCGTCCGCCGGTCGCCTCCTCCTGCATCCATCAACAATCTCGGCGCGTTATCAGCCGCTGTACCACCACCTTTGCCACCACCACCGCGATGACAGGCCATTCCGGCTATCTATAAATAGACACTTTTTGTCGGTCATGCCAGCCGCCACCGTTACCGCCGCCGCCACAACACCAAAACCGCTTGTGCGGCGGCACATTGGCTTAAAGTTTTAAAATGTGCGCGTCCGCCGCATCTCGGACGTAATTCGCGGGCACAAAAGTGCCAATTTTGCCTCTTGCCGTTAGGGGAGAGTGTAGGAGGCGGTTGGTACATTCGGCGGTGGCGGCGACGAACTAAAACACTATCCTTTCAGGTTTTTCTCATGTGTAAGGCTGCGACGATGGCGGCCGCAGCAGCTTCATGCATATTAGAGTAGCGAGATGGCGTGTGTTTGCTTTACCACCCCCCTGATGCCGCCGCCACCGTCGTAGTCGTCGTCATCAACGCGCTCGTTTATATATGCGATGCTTTGTCGAACCGCCACCACGGCGGGCGATCGTATACAGAGGCGCTCCTACTTGGTCGAGAGATGGGCTGGTTGCAGCTTGACAGGGGGTGGCGGCAGAGGGTGGTGAATGGTTTGGAAGGTGGAGACGGCGGCGTCGGACGGCTATAAGCCTGTGTACGCGTATACACGATTCAGGTGGAGACTGAAACGGTAATGTCGGCAAACAAAAGCCGAGCATCCCTGTCATCATCGATGGGGTTTGTGTTACTGAGCGCAAACCCCATCTTTTCGCACCGATCAAATATTCCCTTTACTGACCTATTTTGAACGACATTTGAGAGAATTATTCCTTATCAGACATGTATTTCCTTGTACTGTACAATGCCAAACAAATCTGGATTACACCTGGTTATACCCTCGTAGAAGCAAGCATTTTGAAATCCTCTAGTTCTCTTTTTCAAAATGAACTAGTTCATTTTGTTGAATTGAACAAGTTCAATAAAAATCTTTAGAAATTGATCAAATTTCTCCAACATCATTGGAGTTGATATATTTCATAATTAACCTTTAAATTTTTCGAGAACTTTGAAGGAACTACTTTAATTTGTTCAAATGAACTAGTTCAATAAAAAAAAATCAAAATTGATCAAGTTTCTCTAATATCATTGGTGTTGCCATGTTTTATCGTTAACTTTTCTACTTTTCCTGAACTTGGAAAGTGCTAGTTCATTTTGTTCAAATGAACTAGTTCAATCAAAATCGTTCATAATAGACCAGGATTCTCCAAAAGTATTTGAGTTAGTGGCCAACTTTTCCATTTTTACTGAATTTGGAATGAACCCGTTCATATTGTTAAAATGAACTAGTTTATTTTATTGAATTGTACTAATTTATTAAAAATATTTTGAGATTGATCAAATTTCTCCAACGCCATTGAAATTACCATATTTCATAGTTAATCTTTCTACTTTTTCAGAACTTGGAAGGAATTAGTTCATTTTGTTCAAATGAACTGGTTCAATCATAATTTGACGAAATAGATCAAGTTTCTTCATAGACACTGTAGTTTCCATGTTTCATAGATAAGTATTCAACTATTACCTAATTTAGAAGAAACTAGTTAATTTTGTTCAAATGAACTAGTTTCAGTGCAAATGAACCAGTTCTGTCAAATTTAAAAGCAGATTTTATACTACAATAACCCTAAAGTTTTAATCTTCCATAATTAACTAGTTTTACAAATTTTACCAAACTTGAAAAGAACTGGTTCATTTTGTGCAATTGAACTACCTATTGTTCAAATGAACTATTTCAATAAATGTTCGAAATTGATTCATTTTTCATACCAACATTAGATGTATCACTTTTAATATTCAAATAGTTTCATCTTTACCTAACTAAAAAAGGAACTAGTTCATTTTGTTTAAATGAACTAGTTCAAAAAAAATCTAAATTTATAAAATTTCTACAATATAATTATAGCAGCTTCGATAATTAACGTTTTAATGAACTTTTGAACGAACTAGTTTATTTCATCAGTTCACAGCAATAACTTTTGACAAGGGGTTGTTTGGCACAGTGCCGTCCTGTGAAAAAAAACTTCTGCAAGTACAACAGGTTACATAATTAACAAGCCTCTGTCAGGTTGGCAGCACTCTCGCTCATGCAGGTGCAGACGCTTGGCGCCGCCACCGCTCGTCGAACCACCAACCCCCCGTCGAAGCGGCGCGCGTGTCCGCCGGCGGCGGTAGCGGCGACGACGGTGACGACGACGGTGGTGGTTCGCGCGGCGATCGGCCGTCGCACATTCGGCGTGTGTGCTCTTCGGACGGCGGGACGGCGGCGCGCGTCTCACTCTCGACCGCCTCCAGCGTGTGTTCTTTGCGTACGTGCTCGTGTCTGCCCCCCTCAACGCATCGAAGAATCGCGGAAAAAACGCGCAAAAAACTTGAAAAAAAAAACTTGAACCGCAACAATCGCATCTACTATCGCAATGCCGTAAGTACACTTGAAAAATATATTTGGGAAAGTATATAGATTCTTGATTCATGACTGGCAGAATAATCCGGTTTACTGATATCAAGAAATGAAATTGAAATTTTGAACATTTTGTTCAATATCGATGAACATTAGTCGGTTATCATGTTTTTAACTTCACTACTTTACTTAACTTGTTTTCTAAAATGTTAATTTTTACATTTATGTATAAGTGATTAGATCTTTTAAGCTGTATAAAAGTTTTAAACAAAGTTTCCTTTTCCTTTATTTTAAGAACTAGTTCTTTTTTACTTTAATTTAATTCAAAGTTTTTTTCTCCCTAATATCTCTTTTCTCTCTGTTAATAATAGTGAGAGAACGAGCGAACAAGCGAGAGAGAGAGGGTGACAATTTTAACTTTTCGAAACTGGGTCAAATGAACTAGTTCATTTTTAAAGTTCAAATATTACATTTATGATACGATTTTCATATCTTAACCTTTACTAGTTTATATTTACATTAATTAACTTTTCATTTATTAAACTATTCTTAAGTGTTAAATGAACTAGTTCTTTTTTAAACCAAAATTATTTTTCATTGTAAAATTTTGGTCTTAAACATTTCCTGGTTTAGATTTACATATAAATATTCTTCAAAGAAGAGATACAAGAACCAGTTCTTTTGAAGTAGTTCAAAAGAACTAGTCTATTTTTTCAAACAAAATATTAATCCTGTTATTAATGCTTCCTAATTTTGTTATTTTTTAATTTTTCAAATTTCAGAAGTTCAGGAACTAATTCAAATGAACTAGATCTTTTTTCGAATCCAAAATTTTACAACTTCCATTTTTTGTATTGGTGATATTCATAAAACCAAAAATATATTAAAAATAAAAACTCAAAAATCGAACTTGTTCAATTTCAGTAACGTTTTGAACTAGTTCAATTTTTCGAAATAAAATTGATCCACTTTTTTTAACGTAACAATTTATGGGGAAATACTATGAAAGGTAAAATTTTAAATTTCCTGAACAAAATGAACTAGTTCCTTTTTGAAATCAATAATTTTAAAACTTTTCTTTTTTATTTAATTTGCGACTTTCCTAACACAAAACATTTGTTAACATTATGAAGTAAAAAGAACTATAACTAGTTCAACTTCAGTAACATTTTGAACTAGTTCAATTTTTCGAGACAGAATTTATCCATTTTTTTCTTAAATTTTTTATAATTCATAATAAATCATAGGGAAATACCATGAAAAGTAAAATTTAAATTTTTTAAAATTAGGTCAAGTGAACTAGTTCTTCTTTTACAAAGATAAAATATTAAAGTTTATCAGTCTCATATTATATTTAATCTCTCCTATGAGTCTAACACGTGTTTCCTTTTTTTTAATTCTCATTCAAAGACAATTTTTCGAGTTTGAAGTGTTTAACTTTTTCAACAACTTAAAATTTTTCTACGTTTCCCATACTTATTCGTGGATTTATCTGAATTCCGCAAATTTTGACCTATTCTACCTTCCTATCTGACGTTCTCTACCGTTCTCCATCTCAATCTTTCTCTATCAAACCGGGATTTAACCTTTGACCTCATACCACCTCATGCTGAATGTTGTAAAAAAGTTTGCGAGCTTTTTTTGTCGTGCCGTGTGCTCTGTCGTAAGTTTTGCATGCGAGAGCGTGGCAAACTTTTGCTCTGATTTTCTTGTTTGTAACTTTATTACCTCCGACTTATGGATGTTCGATGTCAAAGCAGGTCGATTCGGTTCTTCGATTTGTTCTTTTTCGACACGCATGACACGGGGATAAACCTGGAGTCTTAAAGGATTCGAGTTTAAAGTATTTACAGAAATGCTTCGAGGTTTCTTGGCTATTAATGGAATGCCTAAAATATTTTGAAAATAGTTTTAATCAATAGCTAAACTATTTAAGAATATTCCCTCAAAATTTTAAGCTATATTTGCAGTATTTACGAAGTTATAGCTCATTCAGTTCTTAAAAATATATAGTATTTTCATTTTTATGCAAGTTAATGAGTTTTTTGGAAACATCATTTTTTCATTTTGTGTACACGATTGAGAGATTTCTATAAACCGATTTGTCTTCGTTTCATAGACAATTAAATTCTCTAGAATATGACGTGACCTGTTTTTGAAATTATGAGCTTATACATATTATTTTTGTACCTTTATGTTGAATATGTATGCAAAATATGCAAGAAATTCGTTGTAAGCATCCGTAGAACGTGGAGGCTGAGGATACAATGAAATAAGAACGTGCAACTATGCTAAATCTACTGGTTATGCAATACCTAGTTAAAAGCAAAAATTACTAGTCCTAACCGAACCTAACCTAACCTAACCTAACCTAACCTAACCTAACCTAACCTAACCTAACCTAACCTAATCTAACCTGACCTGACCTGACCTGACCTGACCTGACCTGACCTGACCTGACCTAACCTAACCTAATCTAACCTAACTTAACCAAACCAAATCTAACTGAACCTAACCTAACCTAATCTAACCTGCAAGTGAATATCAATATCACAAGATTCCTGCTAAAAACGATTTACTCCTCTAACCTTCTAAAACTTGTAAAATATAAGGAGATCAGCAGTAGGAACAGCAGGAGCAGCAGTGGCAGCAGTGACGCCCAATGCATTCACCGCAATTTTCACATATCCCATTAGTTAATAACAACGCGCTAATTTCATCACCCACAGCTCGCGTGGTTCTACGATAAGAACAGAATTAAATTAGCGTGCCACGCTGACGGTGATACCATCCCCCCCTTGGACATTTCATTCGTCTCTGAGCTGCAGCCGAATGATGCTATCATTTATTCAGCGACCTAGCTCGGCAGACATCCATAATTTAATGTTTGCAGATGATGCATGATACATCCCGAGCAAAGTTCGACGTGGCGATTCATGGGGATTTCGTAGCATAATTTCGGGGCCCGCCGTAATCAATAAATTCACACCGTTGTGAAATACATAAGTAGATTGTTGATATTCATCGGAATGCGATTGATTGAAATCGTATTCGATGTGACTTTTTTTTTCCTGTGCTGATGAACGGTGTTGAAATTTTCGTTCGAAAACGAACGTAATTCTAATGAACAAATTTGTTGTGAGATTCAAGATGATTACCACTTGATTGATAAGGCGCAATCTATGGTAATTGAATGACATCTTTTTGGGATTTAGAAATTGGAAGGTGGAATTTCCTGACAAGTGTGAACTACAGTTTCCATAAATAAATTGGAGAACTCTTCGTATTCAATATATTTTTAGTAGCGTTAACGAAAGGTTCAAATTAAAACTTTCAGAAAAGAAAACAAATTATTTGTCGATCGAACTGCAGACCTTCCGGACAAAATTCCCTCTATCTACTAAACCAGTGTTATTTGGAAGATACATCTCAATCTAGTATATTAATTTCTAGTTTTAAACTAACAAGGAGATTCATTGTCTAATGACTATCGGAAAACTAAAAATAGTGACAGTTATATTTTTGAAAAAAATTATGGTGAAAAAAAAGAAACAATGCCTGATAGTTTCCGAGAAAATAGTTGTAAATATTTAAATCTAGCGCCAATTTTCGAAATTTCCTAAATGATATGTCCGATTACGGTTGGTGCTACGGTTGCTTGGTGTAGTAGCTACCTTATTCGCGGCGCTCCTTTTTTACTTTTTTTTTTGGTTCATGTATTTTTTAACTTGTGAGGTTTAACATCGAGTATTTTGAACTTTGACGTCTCTTTTGACTAAAAATTGTATCGCGAGAACTCAACGAACTTACCTTAAACAGATCCAGTTAAGTCTCTTCCCGAGCAATCAATGGGAAATAAATTAATGTTTATAAAGACCGTGACAACCGCGAACACAATAACTACGATATTTTTTAAACGTTATCGCAGCGTTTATAATTATAAAGTACCGAAATATATATTTAAAAATTTCGTTTTTGGGGATTGAACCGCAGAACTTACGGGCGCTTGTTTTTACTAAATCACTGCGGTTTGGTTTTCAAAAATCTTTCGATTTTCGATTTTTGATACATACAACGACGACGCCGATGCCTCGCTCTAAAATAATAAATTCCTAGTTTTAAACGAAGCGTCTGCCTCATTATATTGAAAACCGTGAGGTGAAATCCATGCCCTCTCCATGAAAAAACGTAAGATTTTTTCTTAAATATTAAAATTCCATGAAGTAGTGTATTCCGGTCTCTATTAGACCAATGCGAGTGATATTTCAAAAATCTTTACATGGACGATCACTGAGAGATACTGTCTAAATACATCGATATCCATGAGGTCAATTTCGTATCCTCTCCTTATAAACGCCTCCACAAGCTTGCTTAAAATATTAAAATTCCACGAAAAAGAGTACGAATCCATGTATAACAAATACGCTAAATATTTCAGTAGTTACTGATATAAATATATTCAAAATTTTCTGCACTAAAGAATCTCTTTCTTTTTCAATGCAGAAGAATCTGTATCCGTAGAAATACGTCAAGTTGTAGAAAGCTTTTCGAAAGACAAACTTTCGCATTTCACTCTCATCTGCCCGAAAACGCAGCCGCTTTCTCAATCCCTGGCGTGCTGTTGGCGAGAGTGTTAATAATTTAACACGCAATAAAGACGTTTTCGAGGTTTTCCTTGCGTTCCATCGTTCTCGGGCCGTGTGATGCGAAGGAGCACATCGGAAAGCAATCGCTAGAAACGGAAAGCAATGCGGGTGGTTTCGAGGAATTGCGTCGAGGATTGAGCGCGCGCACATTGATGGGGAGTTCATTTATGCATTAAAACGAATGTGTTATGAGGTCGAGTGGGTACTCTACGGCCGAGTTTCTTTTGCTGGCGTTGTCTTAACGCATTCATTTTTGATTAATTGACAGTAGAAGTTTATCTTCTGCATTTTACAATATTAACGATCTTATTAACCTTCATAAAAGCTTGGAAAATATACAACGACAGTGCACAGAGGTTCCCAACATAGACCATCCAGAAAGCGACACACTGATTGGCCATCAAAAAGAACCACTAAGTGGTTTGATAGTTGGTCATCACTTTCACAGGAAAAGCACTAGGAAACTACAAGTGAACCCGCTTAACTTAAGTAAAACAAGGATATTTTTAAATTTAAACTTTGCAATATTGTAAAACTTGTGGCTGGTTAAAAACTTGGAAATTTCTAGACTCTTTCGATCCAAAAAGTTGCTGACCATTGATATAGGTTGACATATATGTTTAACCAACTTTTTTTCCATATTGTCAAGTCAATATTTTAAATCATCTCGAAAAAAGTGTGACGAATTGCACAACAAACATATTTGACGAACACTCTTCGCTGCTTCTAACCATGCAAACAACAATCCGTCAGCAAAATTTATCGCGCACACCCAGCACTATCCTCTAGCTAAGCCAGCATTGAGAGGATGTCCCGCATGTCTAAAATCTGGATCGATCTTAGAACAAACATGTCTCGCGTTTGATAGTAGCAAGACTTAAATTTTCGTGTTAGAAATGCACTGCCAAGATGATTAAATTATCCTTCCTAGATGCGCTTATAGATGACATCAGTTTCTTTTCAATAAAACTTCAGGTGTCGTTGATAAATCTTTGTTGTTGATGAAATTTTGATAGATATAATGCGCCGAGAACTTTCCCCTCTCTATTTTAAACAAGTCCAATATCATCACTATATGGTGCTAATAAAAGTAGAAGAGGTTAATTAGGGACATTTAATGAAGGTTTAGGTATGTTAATTATATTGAAACAAGATTACACATAATGCTATCCCAAGTTTGATAGTAGCAGGATCTTAGAAATGCAGTGCCAAAACGATTGAATTATCCTTCGTAGATGTGTTTATAAATGATATTTTATCATTTTTAATAATAGTTCAGGTGACTTTGATAAATATAAGTAGTTTAATGAATTCATATAGTAGTTATAATGTGCCTATTCGAGAACTTCCCCCTCTTAACTTCGAAATTTCCAACTTTAGCCGCTAGATGACGCTAATTACCTACGTTAATTAGGTTGAAACAGAATCAAGGTCAAATAATGGTTGTTACACAAGTTGTACGTATGTAAGGTTTGCTTTAGTTAGGCTAAGCTGGTTCGGAGAACTATTGAATTATTCCTGCTGGCTGCATTTTGTGGATTTGGGCTTGAAGGTTAACGAAGACCCCGACGCCCGACGTTGGCGATAACGCGCCGCTGCTGATTGATCATTTCCGATGTTTGCGTTATCATCGGTGAAGGTAGCCGAGGCTCTTCGACGAACTGCTGCCGGCTGTTCGTCGAAGGGCATCCGCCGTTTTCGCGCAGTGCGTCCTGCCACAGAATCGACGCTGAAGGATTATGCAATTACGCGGCGCACTGCAGCGTCGTTGGGCTGGAGAGTAGATCTAACTTCAGCTAGGAGGTTGGTGGAGGTGCCGAGGTTGGGAAGCACACTTAATGAGGATGCACGCCCGACATTTGCGAGGAAAAGGTCGGGCACATTGCGATGCACCGGCGTTTCAAGGTCCACTTGCAAGTGGTTTGGTAATAAACAGATGTTGATTGAGTAATCGGTGGCTTAGGGGGCAGCATGCTACGAGGGACGTAAACGGGCTGGGAAATTGTTGATCGGTAGCCGGAATGCGGGCGACCGCGGGCAATCAAACAAGTGGGAAATTGCATTTACAGCGACCTACAAATCGCAGTTGTAGCAGCCTGCAAGGGCGGCAATGCTTCTCGACTCCTGTTGCTGCTGTCGTCCGCGGAAACTCGACGAGTGTATTTTCTATATTTAACCCATTTTCTGCCACTGCCGCCACCACTACAGCCGACGCCTTTACCACCGGCCTCCTTCGCTGCTGTCATTTCCTATTACAAAGTTGTGCAACCAGTTTTTATTTAATTCGATTTTTTTAACAGCGGGGTAGCGGGGATGCAGAAATAGAGGGCATATTTTTTATGTCGAAATGAAAAGTTATTCAGGAAGGTAGGAAATTGTGCAGCCAAACAACTTGAGAAGTTCGGAAACTTAAAAAAACATACTTGAACAAATTAAAAACTCATATTTAATTAAGATTTTAAAAAAGTCATAATTTAAATATATTACTACATTTTTAAAATTTCCATGTAACATTCATTGAAACCATGAATTACATAGAAAATTGTACAATATATTTTTTATAATTAAATAATAATTTAATAATTAAATAATCTCGAAAACTTTGCATATACTTTGCATATGTCAAAATTGTATGCGATAAGTGCAAATTAAATTTAAAACTGTATAAAACATGCAAATTTACGTTTTTCTTGAAAATAAGCCACGTCTTACTCAAGTAAATTTTATTTAATTTAAATTTACTTTTATTTTAATTTAATTTAAATTTTTATTTTAATTTATATTATGCAAAATCTTTTTGATATTTCATTTTCGTTTAAAATTAAAAACGTTAAAGTATACACTGTTTAATTAGAAATAAATCGATGGCTTCATTTTTACCATAAATATTAATTTTTCATCGTGAAAATATGCTGTGCATTAAATTTTCAAAAATTCAAAGCATCTAAGAAAAAAAAAACTTGTAAAAATCATGCTTTTTTGCCCACCTTGGCAGTATAGTTGGTAAGGCTTCGGTCTACAACGCAGTTGGACGAGTTCGAGTCCCCGGGGTGGGCACCCATTATTCACAATTATAACTCTCAAAAAGAAATTCACATTAATTGACAAGTATACAAAACCTCACAATAAAAACCACTCTTCAACCCACAACATTCAAGAGGATAAAACCACTGGCATATCAACTAAACACTCACACACAACAATAATCCGCATATAAAACAAGTCAACACAAGTATCAGCAACAACATCACATGACAAATACAATAATAACATGTAATATAAAAACACATAAAAACAATAAATCAAGACTGAAGGATGGTCGATGGTCGATGGTCGATGGCCAGGTCTCTG